>SJYT01073455.1:88243-281463 GCA_006410635.1 Cephalophus harveyi | reverse complement strand
GGGGGGGGGGGGGGGGGGGGGGGTTGGGATCACTTTTAATCCCTCTGACTAATCACAAGCAAGAGAAATGATAATAATAGTGACTGGAATTCACCGAGTGCCACACTGGACCTGGTCTTTCTAGTAAATTATTTCTAATTATTATACTAACCTTGCAAATCAGATGTGTGCTCAGTCACTCATGTCTGACTCTTTGTGACCCAATGGACTGTAGCCCTCCAGGCTTCTCCGTCCATGGGATTTTTCTAGGCAAGATTACTGGAGTGATTGTCATTTCCTCCTCCAGGGGATCTTCCCAACCCAGGGATCAAACCCCCATCTCCTGCCTTGGCAGGTGAGCTCTTTTACCACTGAGCCGCCAGGGAAGCCCCACAGCAGGCATAGCTAATATTAATATCCTGCTTTTACAGAGGAGGGGTTATAAGATTAGCCGGAGATATCACAGAACCATTTAAGGCAGAACCAAGCTTCCAAACAGAACTACCTTACTCATGCTTTTACTGCGCATGTGACTTTTAGCTTCAGACTAATTTTTTAAAAATCAGGAACACTGATAGTGATTTGAGGAACACTGGTAGTGATTCAACACTTGTAGGAATTACCTGCACCTCCCCTTAGGATTGCCACTGTCTACAAGTATCATAAAGGCTTTAAGATGCCCTGAAAAAGCGAAGTTCTGCTTACGTTCTGCTGTTGTTGCTTTTGAGTTGCTAAGTCATGTCCAACTCTTTGTGACCCCATGGACTGCAGCACACCAGTCTCCTCTGCTGTCCACTCTCTCCCAAAGCTTACTCAAACTCATGTCCATCGAGTCCGTGATGCCATCCAGCCATCTCATCCTCTGTCATCCCCTTCTCCTCCTGCCTTCAATCTTTCCCAGCATCAGGGTCTTTTCTAAGGAGTCAGTGCTTTGCTTCAGTGGCCAAATTATTAGAACTTCAGCTTCAGCATCAGTCCTTCCAGTGAATATTCAGGGTTGATTTCCTTTAGGATAGACTGGTTTGAAATTATTTAGTTGAGTGAAACACTGGGCTCCACAAGAGATCCACATCTGAATGCCTGGAATCTGTGGATATTACCTCACATGGGGATAAAGCGGGGAGAGGTCTTTGCAAATGTCAAGTTATGGATCTTGACTTGGGGAGACTACCCTGCATTGTCCAGATGGACCCTAAATGCAATCACATGTGTACAGCAGAGGTGGCAACATGAAGCCAGAACAGAGAGATGTGAAGATGCTGGCCTTAAATTAGAATAAGGCAGTCACAAACCAAGAGCTACTCACAGCCCCACGCTCCCCGAACCTGGAAGAGGCAAGGGAGAGGGAGTGTGGCACCCCTGAAGTCCTGTCTCAGACTGCTCACCTCCAGAACTGGGAGAGAACACATTTCCACCATTTCAAGCCACCCAGGTTCAGGTACTTTGTTGTGCAGAGCATAAGAAATGAACCCAAGGGGGGCTATTTATCGAATGACTGTTTTCCTCAGAATTATGTTTGTCTAATAGTTATGCCACTATGAAGATGGAAATGTGAGATTAATAAAAGACCTGGCCAGGAAATCCAGGGATTTGCCACCTGGGATTTTGAGATGTCCTGATACTCGCATGCATGGTACACCACTTCAGTCCTGTCCAAGTCTTTGAGACCCTGTGGACTATTGTCCACCAGGCTCCTCTTTCCAAGGGATTTTCCAGGCAAGAATACTGGAGTGGGTTATCATGCCCTACTTCAGAGAATCTTCCCAAACCAGGGATCAAACCCAGGTCTCTTACATCTCCTGCATTGGCAGGCGGGTTCTTTACCACTAGCACCACCTAGGAAGTTCCATCCTGATACTTACTGACCCTCTAAGTTAACCGAAACAAAACTATGCATTATTTTTTATAAAGACCCCTTTCAGAGGGCTTTCCTGGTGCTCAGATGCTAAAGAGTCTGCCTGCAGTGCGGAAGACCCTGGTTCGATTCTTGGGTCAGGAAGATCCCCTGGAGAAGGAAACAGCAACCCACTCCGGTATCCTTGCCTGGAAAATCCCATAGACGGAGGAACCTGGCGGGCTACAGTCCATGGGGTCTCAAAGAGTCAGACACAGCTGAGCGACTTCACTAGATGTCCATTCTCCTAAAGCAAGTTGTGCTGTCATATGAGACAAAGTCTAAATGTTTGTTAGAAATGCCTTGACTCCTCCATGACCTGGCTATTGAAAATAGTGTTGCAATGAACATCGTACGTGCTTAGTAGTTCAGTCATATTCAACTCTTGCAACACTTTGGACTGTAACCGGCCAGGCTCCTCTGTCTATGAGATTTTTCAGGCAAGAATACTGGAGTGGGTTGTTGTTCCCTTCTCCAGGGGATCTTCCTGACCCTGTGTCTCCTGCATTGCAGGCAGATTCTTGACCCACTCAGCCACTGGAGAAGCTCCACAATAAACATTGAGGTGCTTGTATCTTTTTGAATTATGGTTTTTCTCTGGATATATGCCCAGGGTAAGATTGCAAGTTCATATGGGTGGCTCTGTTTTTAGATTTTAAAGGAACCTCCATGCTGTTCTCCATGGTGGCGGTACAAGTTTACATTCCCACCACAGTGTAAGAGGGTTCCCTTTTTTCCAAATCCTCCCCAGCATATACTGTTTGCAGACTTTTTGATGATGGCCATTCTGACTGGTGTGAGGACTACATACCTCATTGTAGTTTTGATTTGCATTTCTCTAATAATTATGATGCTGAGCACCTTTTCATGTGCTTTTTAAACATCTGTGTGTCTTCTTTGGAGAAACATCTATTTAGATTTTCCACTCCGTTTCTGATTGGGTTGTTTGGTTTTTTTTTTAATATTGAGCAACATGAGCTGTTTGTGTATTTTGGAGAATAATCTCTTGTCGGTTGCTTCAGTTGCAAATAATTCCATCCTGAGGCTATATTTTAGCTTTGTTTATGGTTTCCTTTGCTGTGCAAAAGCTTTTAAGTTTAATTAGGTCCCATTTGTTTTCATTATTCTAGGAGATTCATCAAAAAAAAATCTTGCTGGTATTTATGTCAGAACGTTCTGCCTGTGTTTTCCTCTAAGAGTTTTCTAGTATCCAGCCATACATTTAGGTCTTTATTCCACTTTGAGTTTATTTTTGTGTGTGGTGTTAGGGAGTGTTCTAATTTCATTCTTTAACATGTAGCTGTCCAGTCTCCCAGCACCACTTATTGCAGAGACTGTCTTTTCCTTGTTGTATATTCTTGCTTCCATGGTCATAGATTAGGTAAACCATAGGTGCGTGGGTTTATCTCTGGACTTTCTATACCATTCCTATGATCTATATTTCTGTTTTCATGCCAGTACCATACTGTTTTGGTAACTGTAACTTTGTAGTATAAGAGGAATGGATGAAGATGTGATACATATATACAACAGAATATTTGTTATTCAGCCATAAAAAAAGAATGAAATTAATATCACTTTCAGCAATATGGATGGACCTAGAGATTGTCATACTGAGTGAAGTAAGTCAAACAGAGAAAGACAAACATTATATGATATTGCTTATGTGTGGAATATTAAAAAGGGCTACAAATGAACTTACCTACAAAACATAGAGTTAAATATATAGATAATAAATGTATGTTGGAAAGTGAAAGTCTTAGTCACTCAGTTGTGTCTGACTCTTTTGACCCCATGGATTGTAGCCTCAGTCCATGGAGTTCTCCAAGCAAGAATATTGGAGTGGGTAGCTATTCCCTTCTCCAGGGAAATCTTTCCAACCCAGGGATCGAACTTCTTTACTATCTGAGCCACCAGGGAGGCCCAAAAAATGTTTACCAAGGGGTAAGGGAGGGAGAGATAAATTGGAAGATTTGGATTGACATACACACACTACTGTATATAAAATAGATAGCTGAATAAAGACCTACTTACTGCATAGCATAGGGAACTCTACGAGACACTCTGTAATGACCTACATGGGGAAAGAACCTTTAAACAGAGTGGATATAGGTACATGTATAGCTGATTCACTTTGCAATAGACCTGAAACTAACACAGCATTGTGAATCAGCTACACTCCAATAGAAATAAAGAAAGAAACGGTTGGCTCTGTGGCTCCAAGACAGAGCAGCTGCCGCCCACTGGACCTCAGATGGCTGGTGAAATTCACATCTCAGAGAGATGAATTCATGGAGATTTCCAGTTCTGTGTGAAATCCCCTCCCGCTGGTCCACCTGAACCAACACCAGCCAAGCCATGGAAACACCCAAGGAAAGAAAAGCGTCTCACCACGCCAAGCATCCCGCCAGCAGAGTGTTCCTCTCAGTGCTGGAAAAGTGAAAATGCAATTACGATTTTTTGGACAAATAATACCCCACATAAAACAGTAGCCAGATGTCAATTAGAAGCTCTGGAGAACAGAGCTGTGTGGGTTTTCAGAAGGAAGAGCTCCCTCATTATAGAAGCCCCAGAGCTGGTCCAGGGATGCTGGTTGCTAAGTTGGCCCCGGGGAGGACAGAATTGGGCACCTGGGCATCGTCAAGGAGTGGGGTCACTGCTCTATCCTTATATGCTCTTCATTATCAAATGATATCCAAGGGCTACTCCCTAACCTCCGGACCTTCATAACCAGGGACATGTCAACTCCAGTGGTTCTTACAACTGCCTCTCAAAAGGGCAAATTCTGGGCAACTGGCTCATCCAGGAATAGTAGCTGCAAGCTGCAGTTCAGTTCAGAAAGTCTCCTTTGAAACACTATGAGTGCAACACCTTTTTTACCAAATAGGTATGACAGCTCCTGTGAGTTTATTCTCCACCCCTGTGTGAATCCCCACATTGACTGAAATACGAAATCACATCTCTGGCTGCCCCTGACACACATGTGCCTAAAGAAATCTTTTAAATGATACAACTGTTTGACAATATAATTCTAACCCAATATGATTGCAGCAAAACTCTGTCATTCAGCAATTATTTATGTAGTGGCTGTGTGTCTGCCTTATTGCTGGATAAGATGGAAGATGCAGACTGTATCAATGGAGTGGAATTTTCTAGTTGATTAACCAGACCCAGCTGGCTGGAATCTTCCTATAACCACATACAATACATTTAGGAAAAATAAGAAAATGACAAGAGAAAAACATGTACTAAACACATATCCCTAACACAGTAGACATAAATACTTGTTAAGTGAATGACTGAAAACAGAGGTTTTGTTGAAAGATAATTACCCTCTAAAGGGGAGTAATAGCTCTGAGTATAGGGTTTCCTTTTGGGCTGATGAAAATGTTTTAGAATTACATAGAGATGATGTTTGTGCAACACTGTGAATGTATTAAATGCCACCACATTGTCCATTTCAAATGGTTAATTTTATGTTATGGGAATTTAACCTCCGTTTAAAACAAGTAAACACTTTCCATACTATGTCCTGATATCCTGGGCACAGAACAAATATAATCACATCTTCACAAAACTTTGCAACAGTAGTTGTGGTGACTAAGAAGCAGAAAGATCCATAGGCCAATAAATCCTTGCGTGGGAGAAGCTTTTATGTTGCCAAACTATTTGATAAGGCAAAAGTACTAAAAGTACTTGCAGAAATGTGCTAGAAGTACTTCTAGAAAATTCCATCTTCCCTATCAATTTACTTATGGCCATCTAAGTTAGTTGCTGTTGTTGTTCAGTTACCAGGTCACGTTCAACTCTGCGACCCCCTGGACTGCAGTATAGCAGGATTCCCTGTCCTTCACCATCTCCCTGAGTTTGCTCAGACTCATGTCCCTTGAGTTGATGATGCCATATAATCATCTCATCTCTCTCATCCTGTCACCCCCTTCTCCTCCTGCCCTCAATCTATCCCAACATCAGGATCTTTTCCAATGAGTTGGCTCTTCACCAAGGTGGCCAAAGTATCGGAGCTACAGCTTTAGCATCAGTCCTTCCAGTGAATAGTCAGGCTTGACTTCCTTTAGGATGGACTGTTTGATTGCCTTGCTGTCTGAGGGACTCTCAAGAGTCTTTTCCAGCACCATAATTCAAAAGCTTAATTTCTTCATCACTCAGCCTTCTTTATGGTCCGACTCTCACATCTGTACATGATTACTGGAAAAACCATAAGCTTTGACAAAAGCACTAGAATCACCTCCAGAAAAGTACTAGAACTACTTCTAGAAAATTCCATTCTCCCTCTATATTTATGGCTATTTAAGTTAGAATATCCGTTTTTTAGTCTGCAGCAAAAGACTGTTTGCAGCCTTTCCCATAAATACGGAGTCCTCAAAATGCAAATTTTATATCCTTGAGTTTCCTAGGCACCATAATTCTCTTCATAAGAGAAAAAAAATCTCATTTTTTTGATGAGGACCCTGATGTTAACACTGATGGTTGATATATCGGTCCAGGGAGTGGTGGGAGGGAATGGGGGGAGGACAGAAGAAGTGAGTCTGAAATAGAGCCCCCAGACTTCTATGTGAAGGGAACTATCTTTTACATAGAAGTGAGAGTCGGGAGAGGTGGTGTAAAAGAATAAAAAATGATTAAAACTGCACCTTGGAAGATGGGCAGAGCCCACGTGTAATGATATTTTGATGTATTTTGGCAGAAATCAAAACAAATAACAAGATAAAGGACTAGGCACCTGATGACTGTGCCAGAGGGAAAGTGACAAATTTGGCAATAATGTGCCCAAAGCGCGGCATTCCCGACACCGGGAAAGGAGACTGGCACCGCAGAGGGCTTTGCCTTGTCCCTCACGCGTGTGCTGTGGTGTGATAAGAACACAGGTGGTCCCTGGGTCCCGGCACAGGGCTCCAAGGCCCCCTGGAGCTTCTTGAGGGACAAGAGCATCTTTATTCTGCTAATGAGATGCCTCATGACTGGCCCCTAGGTCAATTCAGGATGGGGGCTGGTCATCAGAAATATCAAGCCCAACCTCGGTACAGGGGAGGGGGCCGGAGATTGATTTCAGCCCTGTGGCCAGTGACTTCCTGAATCATGTCTAGATAATGAAACCTCAGTATAAACTCTGGACATGAGGCTCAGTGGGGATTCCTGGTTGGTGAGTCCACTGACAACCCAGGAAGGTGAAGCTCCCTGACTCCTTAAGGAGAGGGCCTGGGAGCCCTGCCCTCAACTCTATCCTCACCAAAGTGTATCTTTTATTCAATTCAGTTCTGTTGCTCAGTCGTATCCGGCTCTTTGCAACCCCATGGACCGCAGCACACCAGGCATCCCTGTCCATCACCAACTCCCGGAGTTTACTCAAACTCAAGTACATTGAGTCGGTGATGCCATCCAACCATCTCATCCTCTGTTGTCCCCTTCTCCTCCTGCCCTCAATCTTTCCCAGGATCAGGGTCTTTTCAAATGAATCAGTTCTTCTCATCAGGTAGCCAGAGTATTGGAGCTTCAGCTTCAGCATCAGTCCTTCCAATGAACACCCAGGACTGATTTCCTTTAGGATGAACTGGTTGGATCTCCTTGCAGTCCAAGGGACTCTCAAGAGTCTTCTCCAACACCACAGTTCAAAAGCATCAATTCTTTGGCACTCAGCTTTCTTTATAGTCCAAGTCTCACATCCATACATGACTACTGGAAAAACCATAGCCTTGACTAGATGAACCTTTGTTAGTAAAGTAATGTCTCTGCTTTTTAATATGCTGTCTAGGTTGGTCATAGGCTTCCCTGGTGGCTCAGGGGTTAAAGCATCTGCCTGGAATGCTGGAGACCTGGGTTCAATCCCTGGGTTGGGAAGATCCCCTGGAGAAGGAAGTGGCAACCCACTCCAGTATTCTTGCCTGGAGAATCCCATGGAGGGAGGAGCCTGGTAGGCTACAGTCCATGGGGTCGCTGAGTCAGACATGACTGAGTGACTTCACTTTCACTTTCACTTCACTAGGTTGGTCATAACTTTCCTTCCAAGGAGTAAGCATCTTTTAATTTCATAGCTGCTGTCACCAGCTACAGTGATTTTGGAGCCCAAGAAAATAAAGTCTGACACTGTTTCCACGGTTTCCCCATCTATTTGTCATGAAGTGACGGGACCAGACGCCATGATCTTTGTTTTCTGAATGTTGAGCTTTAAGCCAACTTTTTCACTCTCCTCTTTCACTTTCATCAAGAGGCTTTTTAGTTCCTCTTCACTTTCTGCCATAAGGGTGGTGTCATCTGCATATCTGAGGTTATTGATGTTTTTCCCAGCAACCTTGATTCCAGCTTGCGCTTCATCCAGCCCAGTGTTTCTCATGATGTACTCTGCATATAAGTTAAATAAGCAGGGTGACAATATACAGCCTTGACATACTCCATTTCCTATTTGGAACCAGTCTGTTGTTCCGTGTCCAGTATCTTTTATAATAAACTCTAAATGCAAATCTAGCACTCTTGCATTGCAAGCAGATTCTTCACCAGCTGAGCCACTAGGGAAGCCCCATACTATATATATGTGTGTGTGTGTGTGTATATATATGCATATATATATGTGCATATATATATATAATATGTGCATATATATTATATATATGCATATATATAATTTCAACTTCTCCCTCACCAAACAATGAAAAACATCCTTAAACAGGTAGCATTCTGACAGTTTAACTTTGGGAACCAAAACAGAAAATCCTCCTTTCGTAATTAACTATGCAATTTATTTTCATTATATTCCAAATGCTATCTCTGACTTTTTTTTTCAAGCAGAAGAAATATTACTTCTTCTAATCCCATGAAATTAGAAAAGTAGGTGGGTTTTCTAATCTATTTTTCCTCTCATCCTTTTTTTCCAGATTTTTCTGGTGAGAAAATTGCCTAGAATTTAATTAATGGCTTCTTGGTGAGCCAAATATAAAAGATAAATGAATTGACTTTAGGAAGGTGTACCTGCATTCTTTTAGGAGACTTTACTTACATCAGAAGGTTTCCCTGGTGGCTCAGATAGTAAAGATTTGTCTGCAATACAGGAGACACGGGTTCGATCTCTGGGTCAGAAAGATTCCCTGGAGAAGGGAATGGCAACCGACTCCAGTATTCCTGCCTGGAGAATCCCATGGACAGAGGAGCCTGGCAGGCCACAGTCCATGAGGTCTCAAAGAGTCGGGCACAACTGAGCAGCTAACACACACACACACGCACACACACACACGCACACACACACACACACACGAAAACTGACAGTATAAAGATACAAGAAAAAGCCAGCTTTAGGAAGACTGACAGACTTACTAAGAAGCATGATCACATTTTACAAGTAATACATTATTTGAGAGGGAGTGTAGGCATCTTTTTTTTTTAAATATATTATCACCTTTCAGATCTCTAAACATTCTCAAACAGCACGCTCTTGCCATAATCGGTTTAATAATATGTTGATGATTTTCAAATGCCAAGAGTTAACAAGCCTAAGAAGCAAACAAAAGAATAGCCTCAAGTTTTGAGGCAATGATATTCTGATTTCAATTCTAAAACCAGGCAACTTGGCATAATACACTTCTCAAATAATCAGATCTTACATTTTTCCCCCAGAGCTTTCCAGGCAAAGTGGTCAATCAAACTGAAAGATATTTGGAATTTTTTACTATTTGCTGCCAGAAAAATCCAGAACAACAGAAGACTTTATTTAAAAAACATAAAGCAATAACCACATAAGGCAAATATCTAGCCAGTCCAGTGTGGATGAGACCAAATAACATAGAAAACTGTTCAAAGATCCAGAAAATCATAATGACACAAAAAGAGCTTTCATATTAATGAAGGTGTGAAATAATATATTCGTGGGAATTATCCATGTACTTAAATATATGTTTAATCCCATCTGTTAATATTTTTAAGTTGTTACCTAACCTTAGGTAGCTTAAAATTTCGGCTTCCCTGGTGGCTCAGTGGTAAAGAATCCTCCTGCCAATGCAGAAGACATGAGTTCCATCCCTGGGTCAGGAAGATCCTCTGGAGAAGGAAATGGCAACCCACTCCAGTATTCTTGCCTGGCCTGGGAAATCCCAGACAGGGGAGCCTGGCGGGCTACAGTCCATGAGGTTGCAAAAGAGTCGGACAAGACTTAGGGACTAAAGAAAGACAGCAACCCTAAAGTTTATACCTCTTACCAGCAAGATTCAGAACCATCCTGACCCTGCCTGGAGGCAAAAAGATTGAGCATATATTGTTTAGAACCTTAATACACATCCTCTACTTGAGAAAGATAGAAAAAGAGGAGGAAAACATTTTTTAAAAAATCAGAACTATTCCTCTTGAAATCACCTCTGATTCTCAGCAGATTAAAAATATCACTGTGATAAAAGAACAAGAGAAAACGCATTGGAATCACACAAGAGACCTAAAAGGGACCTGGGCTCAGGGAAGGGAGTCTTGTCATGATGGAGAAACTGTCACTTTTAAATTGACTGTATTGTAGGTTACTGTAGAGACCTACATTGCATGGCCTGGTGAGGAGCGTTGAACTTACAAAAGTTTCATGACAATCAGAGCTGGCACACACTCCAGCTTTCACAGGGTAGAAACATGGGATTCTGTCATCACTTGGATGTCGCTGGCTAATGAGAAGCCCCGAGGAAGGGCTGTGGCATTCTAAGCAGGCAGGTTGGGCATTCTGTTAGTTTGCCTCATTAGTCCCTGCCTGCCTAGCACAGGACGTATCCACACTGCAGAAGCCCAATGGACTGGGAGGCTGGTTTCCATGGAGATGTTTTGCAGCTTTGCTGGTATTTCCTACAGAAGGGAAAGAGACCGTCAGGGTGCTCAGCGTATGTACACACACACACACAGCTTTCAGTTAGACAAACCGGCTATGGAGCAAGACATGAGATGATTGAAAAACGCTGGTGGGGTTTGAGAAATAAAGACCAGATCAGGGAAGGTTTGGGGGCGGCTCCTTTTTGAAGCATCTGTAACCTTTGGATTATATTTTCTGCCAAGAGTGAAGAGAAGGCCATTCTGTCTAGGTTCTGGGCATAGAGAGGATGCTGAACCTTAGTGGGCAAGACTTCCTGTGAGGGGGGAAGGGTGGCCAGGTGTGGAGCCAAAACGCTCCCCAGAGAGCCAGAGAGACAAGCAGTCCCTTCCCAGGGTAATTGTGAGTGTCAGCACAACCACATCAAACCCAACAACAGTAACTTCAACCTCCCCTGGCAGGTGATTTCTGAGCCAGGAGGAACTTCTGTTGTTGGCTGGTTTGGGAAGGGCTGTGGATAATCTGATGAAAATTTCAGGCCTAAGCCTCCCTCTTGCTCTCACAACAAGGAAAATACTTCCGAGAAGCATGGAGGAAATTCTCCTTTTATTTAGAGGTCTGATCATGGCCCCAGCACCCCCGTTATTAGCTGTGTAACTTCTGTGCGACTTCAGAGAATTTACTTGACCTGTTTCCTCTATCTTTAAAGCAAAATTAATGAGTTAGTATCTGCATAGCACTTAGAATGTGTCATCGGCTCGCGCCAGCACTTGGCTTCCTCACTGGTTTACCACAGCAGCCTTTGGGAATGAATGCAGTTATCCTCACGCTGTGGAGAAGGAAACTAAAGCACAGAGAGGCTGAGAAACTTGCCCCCAGGATCTTGCATGATGAGGAAAAGGACCAAGTCAGGATTCCAACCCAGGTCACCTTGCTATGAACCCAGGTGCTGTCTCCACGCGGGAGTCCCTGGCTTCAAGACAAACAGACACTGAGTCATTTTTACTCAACTTGCTTTCCTATACCCCTGTATTTAAACTTAACAATTCTACGAAGTGTGGTGCTAACGGACTTTCAGATAAGGAAACTGAGGCACAGAGAAGTTACCAAAAAATAGTTGCCCAAAGCTAAGCAGCTAAAATGAGATGGTTGGATGGCATCACTGACTCCACGGACGAGTCTGAGTAAATTCCGGGAGCTGGCGACAGACAGGGAGGCCTGGCGTGCTGCAGTCCATGGGGTCGCAAAGAGTCGGGCACGACTGTGACTGAACTGAACTGAACTGAAAGCAGCTAAAATAGGAGAAGGCGGGAATCTGAACCCAGGCATTCAAGTTCTTGTGGCTCAGCTGCAATCTGTCTGCAGTGCGGGAGACCTGGGTTTGATCCCTGGGTTGGGAAGATCCCCCACAGAAGGGAAAGGCTCCCCACTGCAGAATTCTGGCCTGGAGAATTCCATGGACTGTATAGTCCGTGGGGTCACAAAAAGTCAGACTGAACTGAGTGACTTTCAAGGGCTTCCCTCATAGATCACTTGGTAAAGAATCCGCCTGCAATGCAAGAGACCACGGTTTGATTTCTGAGTCAGGAAGATCCACTGGAGAAGGGAAAGGCTACCCACTCCAGTATTCTTGGGCTTCCCTGGTGGCTCAGCTGGTAAGGAATCTGCCTGCGATGTGGGAGACCTGGGTTCAACACCTGGGTTCGGAAGATCCCCTGGAGAAGGGAAAGGCTACCCACTCCAGTATTCTGGCCTGGAGAATTCCATGGACTATAATATAGTTCATGGGGTCGCAAAGAGTCAGACACAACTGAGCAATTTTCACATTCAAGTTCCAGAGCAATCAGCCAAGGAGCTGGGGTTTCCCTGGTGGCACAGTGGATAAGAATCCGCCTGCCAGCTCAGGGGTCACGGGCTCAATCCCTGGTCCAGGAAGATCCCACGTGCTGCCTGCCCCACAGCTCCTGAGCCTGCGCTCGAGAGCCCGAGTGTCCCGACTCCTGAAGCCCCCGTGCCCCCGAACCCGCGCTCCGCAACAAGAGACGCCACCGCGGTGAGAAGCCCGCTCACCGCAACCAAGAGCAGCCTCCAATCTCTGCTAGCGTCCTTGGCGTCCCTGCCCCTGCTAGGAGACCCTTGTCAACAGATTTCACGCTGGAGATGCACCCTCCTCCAGCCAGCACGAACCTGCCTGCGACGTCCAAACTGACCTTTCCTGGGGTCAGGACTCCGGTGGTTCACATCCCAGCAACAGAGAGGGAGAGGTGAGAAATGACGTCATGACAAAAAGCAGAGACCCGCTGAAAGCACGTGGATCCTTCCGTGTGTCATTTGTTACCCCAACAGCACATCTTACCATGGAACAAGAGCAACACAGATACGGATGGGAAATTTTATTTTATCTCCACGTGGTACCTAGTGCATAGAAGCATTCCCAGGCCGTGGCCATAATAGCTTATTTTCACCCCCCACCCCCACCCCACCTCTCTGGCGGGATTTGAGAGTTCAGCATCACAAATCTAAGCCCACCCTCCTGAAATGCAAGGACTCTTGCCTGTATGCAACACCCAGTCCCTGGCACAGAGTGAGGGTCCATGAAGGTGTTCCAGAAGGGCCAGCACCAGACCACCCAGCCCTGGGGACCCCCGGAGACCTTCTAGGAGGGCAGTGCAGGGCGGGGAACCCAGCGCTGCTCTGGGCTTGGCCTCTGTCTTGCTCTGCCCCCTTCAGAGGCGGGTATGGCCAGCATCTTTCCCTAGGGCTGCCCGGAATGCGGACACTGGAGATGGAGGTGGGAGGTGGAGGGGTGGCAGGAGGTGCAGCGGGCAGAGCCCATGTTCGCCCAGACAGCTGCCCCCGCCTCCCACCGTCTGCTTTTGCTCTCATTGGGGCCTCCCCAGTGCCTCCACCTGAAATATCCTGTAACATTGTGTGTGCCCTTCCTATTCAATTACAAGAAGGCGGTTAAAGCCAAGGGCTCAACGCTTTCACCCAGTCCCTAAAGGGGGGGCCAGTTCCAGTACATATGATCCCGGCTCCCCCAAGTCTGGGATCTGAGTACCTCTCAGAGAAGTCACCTGACACAGTCAAAGGAGCTCTGGCTATTCCACCAGAGACATCCCCAGCCCATGACCAGCCATGTCCTGATTTGGAACCCAAGCTCTGCTGATTCCTTTCTCTCCATCCAGCCAGGCCTCACATTTACAGGGAGCAGAACGCACAATTTAGCAGCTGTGTTTCTGAACCATCTGGGGCTGCCTAAAGCTTGGTCTAAGACAGACTGGTTGGATCAGTGGATCTCCTCAGAGCACCAGCTTCCTCCCCTGGATGACTTCCTCTGGAGGACTGGATGTCACTAAAACTTCGTTCTGGAAGCCCAGTCCCACGACCTGCCCCCTATGGCCTGGAGGGCTGACATGGGCAAGATTCGGTGCTCATGTCCGTTTGCTTCATGTCAGGATACAATGACCCTTCGGTTGAATCCTCAGGTCTGATGCTGGGTTAGATGGATGTGTTTCTTTTTCCTTCTTGCAGCTAACCAGACAGAGATTGAAGAACGCTTCAGTCTCAACACTCTGAGTTCGGATGGAACTCGGGTCTGGGACCACCCAGCATGACCCAAGGTTGTGGTGGGGTCAAGGGTTGCCAGAGGGAGTCATTTTAGCCAGGACAATTTCTCAAATGCTAGTGTGTGACCAACCCTGATGTGATTTTATCAGAAAGGTCTGTGCAGTCAAAGCATTTTTTATTTTTAAGATAAAAGCTAATTTTACATTCATTCTGGTTTCGTGGGGGAGGACAGACCCCCACGTTGGCCACGTTTCTTTCATTTCTCAGCTCTTCCAAGGTGTGAGTCTATTCCCTTCTCTCCACCTGAGTGGTATAAATAGCCCTGCGGAAATGGCAACCCACTCTAGTGTTCTTGCTTGGAGAATCCCACAGATGGGGGAGCCTGGTGGGCTGCCGTCTATGAGGTCGCACAGAGTCAGACACGACTGAAGCGACTTAGCAGCAGCAGCAGCAGCAGCCATTTAATTGTCTCGCCAGGTTGGCCCTGTTTCCATTTATCCTTCTGAGACGTCTTTCTATTTGCAAAATGTTTTCCCGATGTTATGTCTCTTGGCTGGTTTCCCCATGACTCCCCGTCCGTTGCTCCTAGGAGAGCACGGCTGTACTAACCAGGGTGCTTCTGGGGTGTAGGGTGCTTCCTGATAGTCCAAGTTTCAGAGGATGCTCTCCTAGCCACAAATACACACACACACACACACACACACACCCCACCCCACCCCACCCCCGCTTAGATCATTAAAATTCCAGTGTTTGGTCATCATGTCAGTTTCAAAGCAGATTTCACTGGCTCAAAAAAAAAGAGACACAGATGTATAGAACAGTCTTTTGGACTCTGTGGGAGAGGGAGAGGGAGGGATGGTTTGGAAGAATGGCATTGAAACATGTATAATATCATATAAGAAACGAATCGCCAGTCTAGGTTCGATGCAGGATACAGGATGCTTGGGGCTGGTGCACTGGGATGACCCAGAGAGATGGTGTGGGGAGGGAGGTGGGAGAGGGGTTCAGGATTGGGAACATGTGTACACCCATGGCGGATTCATGTTGCTGTATGGCAAAACCGATACAATATTGTAAAGTAAAATAAAGTAAAATTTTAAAAATTTTTTAATAAAATAAAATAATTTAAAAAATAATAAGCCTCACAAATGGGAAGGCATTTGTGAGATTTTCTTGCAAATGAATACAAACAAGACAAACTCCCCAACAGAAAAATGGTCAAAAGCTACAGATTATTCACGAGAGAAGGCAGGCAGTCAGTGATCATATGTGAAGGAAAGTCAATAACAAAAGTGATTAAAAAAAAAAAAGAAATGCAAATAAAATCACCAATTCGATCTCTCTTTGCTATTAATATGGGTCAAGATTCTAACATTTGACCACAGGTGGATGAAAGTGGGGAAAATGGGTGCCTTTCACTGTCAATTGACAAGTGGATTATCAGAAATTTTGGAGAGCAGTGTAGCAATATGTCTCAAACTCCACTCTGGCAATTCTTTTGACACTTATCCTGATGCTATAATTGGACAAATTCATGAAGAGGTATGCATATGGATGCTCATCTCAACATTGTTTGTAATAATGAAAAACTGGAAATAGACGTAATTTCCATCAAGGAAAAATCAATCTATTTATTTAATTGTGATACAATCTTTCAGTGAAATCACATGAAGCCCTTTATAAGGATGACATATATCCATGAACACAGTATTTGGAAATATCTGCATCAGAAATAATTGAATGAAACAGATATTGTGTATAGGATGATCCTATAAAGAAAACATTGTATTTGCCTCCATGTGTGTGCATGGGCGTTACTCATAAAGAGATGGTATCTGGAACTGTATTTACTAAAAACTTACATTATCATCTCCTGTGGTAAGATATTTTATTAGAGTAGGATGGATGATGCTGCAGAAAGAAAGAAATGCAGACACATAATGATCCAATATAGTGGAATTTTACTTCTCATTTGGGAAAAGCCCACATGAGAGGGGTGGCTGGATGTGGAGGGAATTCAGAGTCCTGCCATTGCATGCTTTGCCATTTCCAGTGTGTGGACCCCAAGGTCAGTTTAGGAGAACTTTCCATTCTAGTCTGCTGCTGCTGCTGCTGCAGCTAAGTCGCTTCAGTTGTGTTCAACTCTGTGCGACCCCGGAGACCGCAGCCTACCAGGCTCCTCCATCCCTGGGATTCTCCAGGCAAGAACACTGGAGTGGGTTGCCATTTCCTTCTCCAAAGCATGAAAGTGAAAAGTGAAGTCATTCAGTCGTGTCTGACTCTTAGCGACCCCATGGACTGCAGCCTACCAGGCTCCTCCGTCCATGGGGTTTTCCAGGCAAGAGTACTGGAGTGGGGTGCCATTGCCTTCTCCGATTCTAGTCTGATGAGAAATCAAAGAAAGGCTATGGGGTATTGCAAGGAAAGTCTTTAATGAGTCAGGCCCGGAGGTAGCGCACATCTCCTCCTCGTGGCCTGCCTAAGGGAGTCAGGACAGCCGTGCCTCCACGGGGAGGAGGAAAGAAGTTGCATGAATATCTCATGTCCCAGGTGTGCCAAGATTTTGTGTTTTTCCTGTATTGCTTGAATTTTCCAACTGAGCTTGCAATTATTTTTATAGACAAAAAATTGCAATAAATTTCCTTTTTTAAAATAATAGTATCTTTAAAGAGAGAGAGATTAAAATAATTTGAGGGAGCTAGCCCAGGAGAAGGCAGGAGCTCTAAGTCGTGCTGAACTGATGTAGTCGTGCAGCTGGCTCTTTCACCCCAGGAGTCAGATACCCTCTCTCTCTGTGTGCTCCCAACTTCAGCATCAGTCAGCACGAGCTGGGAGAGCGAGAGGGGCTTAGGCTCCAAAAACTCACCTTTCTGTTCTCACATCTTAGACCTCCAGGGTAGCAAAGTAGGAAGGCGTTACTGAATTTGATTTTGAACACAAGGAAAAGCCATTGCATTATTAACGGCTTATCTGCTATCTTTTTAAAACTATGCACAAGGCCAGATTTAATCTCATACAGTGAATAATTCATGTGTTTCTGGGAGGAGGTGGTGGAAGAACTTTTCATTCAACGTTTCAGCAGTCCATCTAAACTTTAGTTATGATCCTCGCCCATGAATTTTGTTTAAGGCAGCTCATAGTCCTTTACCTCCATCTTCAGAATGACATGGCAAAGCTAACTTGATAGTTCACGTCCAAAATAATCAGCCCATCACGCTCAGGTGCAGTATTACGATTAACACTTAACATAACGCTCTCACTGCCGAAGGCGGGATGAATCCCACATATTTCAGCAGTAGCTGTCGTCCAGTCTCTAAGCCATATCTGACTCTTTGTGACCCCATGGACTGCAGCACACCAGGCTCCTCTGTCCTCCACTGTCTCCTGGAGTTTGCTCAGACTCATGTCCATTAAGTCGGTGATGCTATCTAACCATCTCATTTTCTGCCACCCCTTTCTCCTTTTGCCTTCAATCTTTCCCAGCATCAGGGTCTTTTCCAATGAGTCGGCTCCTCACATCAAGAGACCTAAGTATTGGAGCTTCCGCGTCAGTCCTTCCAGTGAATATTCAGGGTTAATTCCCCTTAGGATTGACTGGTTTGATCTTCTTGCAGTCCAATTAAAATACATTCTAAGGTCATCAGACTAGCCAGTTGCTGTTTATTATTTAATCCATGGGAAGAAATCCCTACAGTTCACACTAATCTGATCATATAGCAAATGCATGTCTACCTTGAATCTACAGGGAAAGATTTTTGCATAAGAGAACATCACAAATTAGCCATAAATAGCCAACAGCATCCCAGGACATGGCCTCTGCGTATTTCCCCTCTTAACTCAAACCCTGTATATCGGGTTGGTTCCCATACTCATTATTACCCAAGAGATACAGGAGGCTGAGGAAGCAGGCCTTGTGTCTCTCGGCCCTGCAGGGTCTACGGTGAACCAGGACTGTCTCATCTGCTTGTCGGCAAGAAAAGAGGTACCACAATTCAGCCACTTCCCCCAGCAGGGCTCTGGGCCTGCCGAATGGAAGCAGGCTGGGCCAAGCAGCATATTCTTAATGTGATGACTGCTGCTGAATCTCCCACAGTCCTTGACCTTCAGGGTCACACGTTTCTGACTTACAAGCTTGAGAAACTCATTTCAGGGCGAAAGCATTGCCTTTCTTTCTACTGGTTTAATTTAATTATGACGTATAGTTTTCTTTTCATTTTTCTCAAGGCCATGGGAAAATGGACTAAGTCATGCCCAACTACATTACCAGTTGCTCTAATGAAAGTAATTTTTCCAAAGATTATAAAACACTGGCTTATCTACACTCCATGCCCCTGACACGTAGGGTAAATGTAGGTCACTGGATGTTAAAAAGCTGTCCCCCAGTGTACAGATACGTTACTGCCTACATGCTCAGTTGCTCAGTCATGTCCAACTCTTTGTGACCCATGTGCAGCCCGCCAGGCTCCTCTGTCCATGGGATTTTCCTGGTAAGAATACTGGAGTGGGTTGCCATTTCCTACTCCAGGGGTTCTTCCCGACCCAGGGATTGAATTCCCATCTCCTGCGTCTCTTGCTTCGACAGGTAGATTCTTTACCATTCCAGTCACCTGGGAATACCATACAGCTATGTTACCAGCTTCAAAATACGCCAAACCTCATAGAGATTTCCTAAGAAAATGGAGAAAGAAACTGAAAGACAATCTCTTCTAAAGTGTTACAGAATATATTTTTAGTTAGCTGAGAAAGAAAAACATCCTCCAAATCCTATTAAAAGTTGTTTCTACTTACTACTCCCAAAATACTGAAACAATATAACCTACAAATACTTCTTACGCCTATGTAGAAATGTCTCTCAGCCACTTTACTTGCAAAGTTGGAATACAAAAACTGCTTCATTAAATTTAAGGTTTCATTATCCATGTTTTATTGATTGGTTATAATATTCATTATAAGTGAATAAAATTCATATTATAAACTTAGCAATTTAGTACTCTCTAAAAGGTCAAATTACATTGCATATGGACTTTCCCAGTGGCTCAGCTATAAAGAATCCACCTGTAATGCGGGAGACCTGGGTTCGATCCCTGGGTCAGGAAGATCCCCTGGAGGAGGGTATTGCAACCCACTCCAGTATTCTTGCCTGGAGACTCCCATGGACAGAGGAGCCTGGCAGGATACAGCTCATGGGGTCGCAAATACTTGGACACCACTGAACCGTCTAGGCAAGGCTCTGGTTTCTCCAGTGGTCATGTATGGATGTGAGAGTTGGACTGTGAAGAATGCTGAGCTCCGAAGAAGGGATGCTTTTGCACTGTGGTGTTGGAGAAGACTCTTGAGAGTCCCCTGAACTGCAAGGAGATCCAACCAGACCATTCTGAAGGAGATCAACCCTGGGATTTCTTTGCAAGGAATGATGCTAAAGCTGAAACTCCAGTACTTTGGCCACCTCATGCGAAGAGTTGACTTATTGGAAAAGACTCTGATGCTGGGAGGGATTGGAGGCAGGAGGAGAAGGGGACAACCGAGGATGAGATGGCTGGATGGCATCACGGACTCGATGGATGTGAGTCTGAGTGAACTCCAGGAGATGGTGATGGACAGGGAGGCCTGGCGTGCTGCGATTCATGGGGCTACAAAGAGTCAGACACGACTGAGTGACTGAACTGAACTGAATTGAAGCGACTGAGCATGCAGTCACATTGCATATATTAAAATATATTATCTTTCTCCTATTGACTAGAGAAAAATTTGTATTTATGAATCCATATCAAAATCATGATTTTGATTGTATAATCACATTATGATTTTATAATCACTATGATTACATAGTGATTAGAAAATGGTAGTATTAAATTTTTCATTCAAAACTTGAGTTTATAAGGTAAATATATTCTGATCATTTATCAAATCAACTTGAAAGGCCCTGCTGAAGTTTGAAAGCTGTCTAATCAATAGACTCCCCCGGCAAACTTGGAGGAAGTGAGACCTTGAAATCATGAAGCCCTGGGATGGAACCCTGGCTTTGCCATATGCTAGATGATCTTCCGTTCAGTTCAGTTCAGTCGCTCAGTCGTGTCCGACTCTTTGTGACCCCATGAGTCACAGCACGCCAGGCATCCCTGTCCATCACCATCTCCCGGAGTTCACTCACGTCCATCGAGTCAGTGATGCCATCCAGCCATCTCATCCTCAGTCGTCCCCTTCTCCTCCTTCCCCCAATCCCTCCCAGCTTCAGAGTCTTTTCCAATGAGTCAACTCTTCGCATGAGGTGGCCAAAGTACTTGAGTTTCAGCTTTAGCATCATTCCTTCCAAAGAAATCCCAGGGCTGATCTCCTTCAGAATGGACTGGTTGGATCTCCTTGCAGTCCAAGGGACTCTCAAGAGTCTTCTCCAACCCCACAGTTCAAAAGCATCAATTCTTCGGCGCTCAGCCTTCTTCACAGTCCAACTCTCACATCCATATATGACCACAGGAAAAACCATAGCCTTGACTAGATGGACCTTTGTTGGCAAAGTAATGTCTCTGCTTTTGAATATGCTATCTAGATTGGTCATAACTTTCTTTCCAAGGAGTAAGCGTCTTTCAATTTCATGGCTGCAATCACTATCTGCAGTGATTTTGGAGGCATTCTAATCTCTTTTTTCTGAGGGGGAAATGGCAACCCACTCCAGTATTCTTGCTTGGAGAATTCCATGGGCAGAGGATCCTTGTGGGCTATAGTCTATGGGATTGCAAAGATTCAGACAGGACTGAGCAACTAACACACACACACACAATCTCTTAATGTCAGTTGCCTAATTTGCAGAATTGTCAGTGAGAATACTGGTCACACGGGGATGTGGAGAGAATTAAATGAGGCCAAGTTCACCACATCTGACTCATATTAGACTCTTCATTAGGCTCATTCCTCTTTTCCATCTTCTTCTGTTAACTCAGGGTGGAAAGACTTGAATTTAATTCTAGGTCCACCACTCTGCTCCCTGCTTGGGGCAAACCACTTCCGCTCTCTCTGGATGCTTCACTTGCA
This sequence comes from Cephalophus harveyi, assembly GCA_006410635.1. Classification (NCBI taxonomy): domain Eukaryota; kingdom Metazoa; phylum Chordata; class Mammalia; order Artiodactyla; family Bovidae; genus Cephalophus; species Cephalophus harveyi. The sequence continues at coordinate 260,206 of SJYT01073455.1, read as the reverse complement.
AAAGCAAGGATCTACCCTTCAACTTTTTTTTAACCAGCCAGTGGCTCAGGCTTCCTTCCTTCCTAGCCAGGACAGCTGGTGTGGAGGCAGAGGGTTCATTCACTCAGCAGATCTGCTCCTGTGTACCAGGCTCCTCACTAAAGCAGCATCCCAGTCTCCTCAGTTCAGTTCAGTCACTCAGTCATGTCCGACTCTTTGCGACCCCATGAATCACAGCACGCCAGGCTTCCCTGTCCATCACCAACTCCCAGAGCTTGCTCAAACTCATGTCCATTGAGCCAGTGATGCCGTCCAACCATCTCATCCCCTTCTCCTCCCACCTTCAATCTTTCCCAGCATCAGGGTCTTTTCCAATGAGTCAGCTCTTCACATCAGGTGGCCAAAGTATTGGAGTTTCAGCTTCAGCATCAGTCCTTCCAATGAATATTCAGGACTGATTTCCTTTAGGATGGACTGTTGGATCTCCTTGCAGTCCAAGGGACTCTCAAAGAGTCTTTTCCAACACCACAGTTCAAAGGCACCACAGACTCTCCTAGGGAGACCAGAACAAATGCCACAAGCAGGGTGGCCTCAAACGGCCGAACGTTGCTCCCTCACAGCTCTGAAGGTCCGAAGTTCAGAATCAAGATTCTGCCAGGCGCCCAGTCTGAATTTGCAGGGGAGGATCCTCCTCGCCTCCCCCAGCTCCCGCTGGCCGTCAGTCAGCAGTCTTGGCATTCCTCGGCGTGCAGCTGTGGCGCTTCGATCTCTGCGTCCTCACGTCATAAGATCTTTGTCCTGTGCATCTTCAAGCTGTCTTCTCTGTGTGTCTGAATTTTCCCTTTCTGAGGACACCAGTTGTAGGATACTGAAACCCAGTATCACCTGGTCTGATGTTGGTTATTTCTGCAAATAATTTCTGGTTATTTCTACAATCTAACAAGGTCACAGGCACAGATAGCAGGAATTAGGACTTGAATTTATCTTGGGGTGGGGACACAGTATTGCCTCCAACAGAGCAGAAAGACAGGATGACTAAGGCCCTCAGGAGACTCTCAGTTAGACAGCCAGGCTCAGACAACAAGTGGATTGAGTTCAGAACACAGAGGTGAGAGACCGTTGGCTTCTGTGCTCAAAAGTGAAAGTTGTGCATGGAATGCCATCAGGGAGGGAGGTGGCAACAGAGATCAGCAAAGTATCTTTTTTTTTTCTATTACCATCATCATTATCTTTATTAAAGTAACATAATTTTCAGAATTCAAGGAGAGGAATGGGACCACCTGGGAACCCCAGTACCATTCCTCGAAGGGCATTTTTCTCATATGATCTTTTTCTTGTAATATAATTCACATACCATAAAGTTCACACTTCCACAGTGTCCTGTGTAGTGGTTTTTAATATTCCTCACAAAATTGAGGAATCATCACAAACACCTCATGCCAGGACATCCATCATCCCAAAAAGAAACTCTGTGTTATCAGTAATTCTATATTGCCCTGCCTCTGGCAACCACTAATCTACTTTCTGACTTGACAGATTTTTTTTGTAATGGACATTTCATATAAATAAAACTGTATAATAAATGGCCATTTTATTTCTAGCTTCTTTCACTTAGCATAATGTTTTCAAGGTTTATCTGTGTTCTGTCCTTGTTATAGCTGGATAATGTTCCATTGTATGGGTACACCACAGTCTATCTAATTATTCATCAGTTGACAGACATTTGGTTGTTTCTACTTTTTTGGCTATTATGAGTATCGCTGCTATCACATGGTAATTTCTGTATGGACCTATGTTTTTAACTCTGTTGGATATATACTGAGGAGTGGAATTGCTGAGTCATATGGTAAATCTATCCTTAATTTTTTGATGAACTTGTCAATATGTCCCCCAAAGCAGCTTCACCATTTTACAATCCTACAAGTGTTTCCCAGGTGGCTCACTGGTAAAGAATCCACCTGCCAATGCTGGAGATGCCGGAGACTCGGATTTGATCCCTGGGTCAGGAAGATCCCCTGAAGGAGGAAATGACAACCTGCTCCAGCTTCTTGCTGGGATAACCCCACGGACAGAGAAGCCTGGTGGGCTACTGTCCCTGGGGTCATGAAGAGTCAGACACAACTGAGCACACACACACAATGAATGAAGATTCCAGTTTCCCTGATCTTCACCAAAATTTGTTATTGTCCATCCTTTGAATTGCCAGCATCCTGGTGGCGGAGAAGTTGTACCTCCCTGAGGTTTCAATTTGTGGGCTTTGATGGTGGCTCAGATGGTAAAGCATCTGCCTGCAATGCAGGAGACCTGGATTCGATTCCGGGGTCCGGAAGATCCCCTGGAGAAGGAAATGGCAATCCACTCCAGCACTCTTGCCTGGAAAATCCCATGGATGGAGGAGCCCGATAGGCTACAGTCCATGGGGTCGCAAAGAGTCGGACACAACTGAGCGACTTCACTCACTTCGTGACTAATGATGCTGAGCATCAGATGCTTGTGTGCTTCTGGGTGGTTTTAAAATCTTCTTTGGAGAAACGTCTCTTCAAATCCTTTGTCCATTTCTTTAACTCAGTGAAAAGCATTCTTGTTCACACAAAGATTTTGAACCCAGAAATAAAATTCAAAGAGGGAGATTTGGGAAGTAGTGAAGGAGAGACAATATGAGCAAGAGCTTTCTGCCCAAAGGATCCCCATCGCTGAAGCCCAACCTCCTTCCTCCCTGCCCCTGGCCACCATGAAGTCAGGACTTCGATGAAAAGGACACAGACAAAAGGTGAGCCCAGCACAGACGCAATGGAGAAGCAAAGTGGGTGGAATATTGCTGTTTCCTCAAGTGGAGACTCATCTGTCTATCTTAATTAGAGGCAGAATACCACTTTCTTATCACTGCCTATCGGTCACGGGGGGAAGGGAGAGTGCTTCTGCACCAATTTGAGGGAGCAGTTACCAGCCACAGTGGTGATGTTCGGCTACAAAATCACCTCAAAAAGCAAATTCCTGTGATGAAATACTGCCTAACACAGTCCCAGGAAGACACTTAAGCCAATTAGAGTGGCGGGAATTATGACAAACGCTGTAATTATGATTCAGGCAGACTGACTATAAACCCGTGAATCTTCCTGCCCCTGACCTGGCCACAGCATCCCCGGGAATTATTTCCATGGTGGAATGATGTCTTGTTCTATTAAGTACATTTGGAGAGCACTCAAAGCTACGTTATGGGACGTGTGGATTTGAGGTCATAGATTCTCAGCCCAGCTGTTGCCTGGAGGAAAGCACTAAAATGGGAAATGAAGCTCCACGGTCTGCTCAGCCGTCGTGTGGCTGTGCGGGTGGAAGGACGTCCCTGGCAGGGGGTGCGTTGATTTTGTTGTTGTTATTGTTGTTCCCCATCACTTGCCTGCTCTTCCAACCGGCCCTGGAGAGAAGAATATAAATACACTGTCAAAAACTTGCAGCTTGACTTGTTCCTTAGGCTAGGACAACAGTCAGCTGAAATAGTCACCTATTTGAAGCTCAGCACCTTCAAAAGGCTTTCTCACCAAGTCTGGCAGAGTTGAAAGCCCTGCTGTTACCCGTGGGTCAAGCAAGTCAGGAGTGAGGAGTCTGAGTGAGTGTCCTGGGGTAGAGGAGCTCACTGGCCTTTGGGTGGAAGGTTCTCGAGTCCACACATGTAAATTATTACCTCGGGGTTGCATCGGTTCTTGAACTACTGCAGACACTTCGTTCCTCTCTCTGGGTATTTCCTTCTGAGTAGGTCTTTCTTGCCACGGTCTCCTATGAACCTCTAACTGATTAAAATATCATTTTCCAGAGAGGTGTTTTGGCTACAAAACACATAAACATGGGTTGTAGTAATTTGCAGCAACAGGAAACTTGTATGGATTTATTCCCTTACAGTTCTGGCAGCTAAAAATCTAAAACAGAATGGCCTGGCTGAGTTCTTTCTGGGGGTTCTAAGAAAGAATCTGTTTTCTTGCATTTTCTAGCTTCTTGGGACTTCCCTGGTGACTCAGATGGTAAAGGACCTCCGCATAATGCAGGAGACCTGGGTTTGATCACTGGGCCAGGAAGATTCCCTGGACAAGAGAAGGGCTACCCACTCCAGTACTCTTGCCTGAAGAATCTCATGGACAGAGGAGAATAGTGGGCTATAGTCCGTGGGGTCACAAAGAGTTGGACATGACTGAGTGACTGACACTTTCACTTCTAGCTTCTGGAGACGCCTACAGTCCTTGGATCATGGCCCCATCCATATTTCATCAGCAAAGCGATCAGTGAGGTCACTTCCACCCCCACCTCCGTGCCATCATATCACTGTTGTCTTTTTCTTCTCATCCTGGCTCCCCCTTGTGATGACATTTAAGGCCCATCCAGATCATAATCCAGCAGACTCTCCCCATCTCAAGATCCTTAACCAAATTCCATCCACTAAGTCTCTTTTTGCTGTGAGGTGGCATTAGCATGGACACGTTGTGGGGTCCATGATTCAGCCCCGTGTAGTCTCCCCAACATTGAACACCAGGGGACTGGGGACCTTTCCCCTGTGAAAGCATTTACTTCTCACTGAAGGAAGAGACTGAAAAAAATATCACCTGACAAGTATACAGTGGAAAGACGTTCAGATCCTCCATCCTTGCCATGGCTTCTCCTCCACCAGAGATAGAGAAAGGCCCTGACCTGCCGTGAAGTCAAAGCCTTAAAACTGCTCTGTCTGTGGAACGAACTGAGGGCTCGGTGCCAACTCCAGCTTCACCACCCACAGGCCACAGGCTGCATAACACGCGGCCAGTCACACCTTCCCTGAGCGTAGTCCCTATAGCTACACTTTCATCAACCCTTTGTGCGGACAGTATCTTTCATAACTACCACGAAAGCTGACTCAATAATTTTAAGAAAATGTGCGGGAAGGGACTTTCACAAACAAAATGGCAAGTACGTGTAAGTTGTTTAACATTATTTCTTGGTCCTGACCATACCCCCTGGAGTTCGAGAAATAGTGGGCATCTCCACTTTGCAGTGGAAAGCAGCACAAGAGTGGGAGAACCAAGGTGGAGATGAGTTCACACCCACAGGAAGCCTTGCCTTTGGGGCTGGGGCCAAGGGAGAGACACCTAAACGACCTCAGAATAAGAGGCAAGAGAGCCCTGGGAAAAACACTGAGTGTGCACAGAGGGCAGGCAGCTTCCACAAGTACTGTTTGAATTTGAGAAAAATGGAATTCTCTAGACAGTATCCAGGAGAAAACATGGCGGCAGGATGTTTCAGTTCAGTCACTCAGTCATGTCCGACTCTGCAACCCCACAGACCACAGCACACCAGGCCCCCTAGTCCATCACCAACTCCCGGAGTTCACCCAAACCCATGTCCATTGAGTCGATGATGCCATCCAGCCATCTCATCCTCTGTTGTCCCCTTCTCCTCCTGCCCTTGATCTTTCCCAGCATCAGGGTCTTTTCTAATGAGTCAGTTCTTTGCATCAGTGGCCAAAGGATTGGCATTTCAGCCTCAGCATCAGTCCTTCCAATAAATATTCAGGACTGATTTCCTTTAGGATGGACTGGTTGGATCTCCTTGCAGTCCAAGGGATTCTCAAGAGTCTTCTCCAATACCGCAGTTCAAAAACATCAATTCTTCAGCCCTCAGCTTTCTTTATGGTCCAACTCTCACATCCATACATGACTACTGGAAAAACCACAGCCTTGACTAGATGGACCTTTGTCAGTAAAGTAATGTCTAGGTTGGTCATATGCTTTCTTCCAAGGAGCAAGCATCTTTTAATTTTGTGACTGCAGTCACCATCTGCAGTGATTTTGGAGCCCAAGAAAATAAAGTCTGTCACTGTTTCTGTTGTTTCCCCATCTATTCACCATGAAGTGATGGGACCGGATGTCATGATCTTAGTTTCCTGAATGTTGACATTTAAGCCAGCATTTTCATTCTCCTCTTTCACTTTCATCAAGAGGCTCTTTAGTTCCTCTTCACTTTTTGCCATAAGTGTGCTATCATCTGCATATCTGAGGTTATTGATATTTCTCGCTGCAATCTTCATTCCAGCTTGTGCTTCATCCAGCCCAGTATTTCACTTGATGTACTCTGCATATAAGTTAAATAAATAAGGTGACAAAATACAGCCTTTTTATATATGTACATGTACAATATGCAGAGAAGGGAATGGCAAACCACTTCAGTATTCTTGCCTTGAGAGCCCCATGAACAGTATGAAAAGGCAGGATGTTTATGTAATCCTAATTTTCCTCTGAGAGTTTTATACACAGTGGGTGCTCCAAAGGGTTGGTATCAAAGCACAGACAATAACTGAAACAAAAAGTTGGGACTATTTGCACAATTACTCAAGCACAATAGAGGCATACCTTGATCCAGAATATCCAGGAGCTGAGGCCAAAAGGTTAAGTTCATGTATCCAGATTACATAGAAAGACCCTTGTTATCCAAGATTGAGAAGTTGGAGAATCGAGTAAGAAAATAGAAGTTGTCATATACAAGAATGCTTCCCCAAGAGTTGGCTAAATTAGCAACTGGTCCTCCCTGTATCCCAAACATCTCTCTTCCTTACCTCTCATCAAAATTAAATCCTTCTTATAGTTATTAAATCCTTTATAGGTCAGTCTGTCTGAGTCACAGATATTGCCTGGTAATCCATCACAAGTGAATTGTGAGATCTTGCAATAGATGCAGGGTTTCATAAAGTCAATTGAAAGTGATCAAGCTGGGGATCAGAGAATGGCGTCACTGGGGACATCACTGATACAGCATGACCTGGCAGAGGTGGGCCGTGACCACCGAAGAGGAGGTAACACTTGGGAAGATGGCAAACAGGAGGTGCCTTCAGAGAGAATTACTTAAGTAGCAAAAGGTTATTAGAGGCCCTTGGGGAGATAAAGCTTCGGCATATTTTAGCAGACCTGACCCTCTTTATAACCTTCTCGGTCATCTCAGTGTGTAAAATGAAGGCTATCTGATTGTACTAACATGCAACGTTGCCAGAAAAATCACTCAGATGAAAAACAATCAACACTTCATTCTGGCTTTTTTCATAAGAATTTTTGCATAGTTCTGATGATAACTAAAAGCGTGTTCAACAAAACAAAATGCAAATTTATTTTCATAGTTTTGGTTTCTGTTCTCAAGGTAAAGTCTTAACAAGCATACTTTTTTTCCTCATTTTTCCACTGTTCAGCATGAAGTTTTCTTTAGGTGGATTCCCCTCTGGGCTTTCCCCAGCCTAATCAGGGAGTCCTACACTGCATTCTCTGCATCCGCCATCCCGTGTGGAATAAGTGGGTACCCTGGTGTGTGGCCAGCTGACACCCCACCCAAGTAGCCATGAAGAAGTCTCTGCTCCAGCAAAACCGAGCTCAGTTTTCTCAAGTCACATCTTCCTTTTATTTTGGAGAATTCTCTATTTCCAACTTTATTTATTTATTCCAACTCTAGGACTTTATTCTCTTTTTCTAATTTCTTCTAGTACTTTAGCTGAGAGTTTCCATCAAGGAATGAGCCTCTTCTAATCAATGCCTGGGGGAAACTTGTCAGCATCTCTTGGTGTTATCCTAGGGGTAAGGAATCCAATATTGAACAGAAAAGAGGGGTTGGGTGCCCCATTTTTATAAGAATTTTTTAAGAAAAAAATAATATAATAGTAGCTTTAAGGTGGCTCAAACAGTAAGTAATCCACCTGCAATGCAAGAGACCCAGGTTCAATCCCTGGGTCAGGAAGATCCCCTGGAGAAGGAAATGGCACCCCACTCCAGAACTCTTGCCTGGAAAATCCCATGGACAGAAGAGCAAGGTCGCAAAGAGTCAGACACAACTGAGCGACTGAAACACAACTTGAAAATAGAGTCCATAGGTGGAATAACCAAATCTGTTCTGAAAATGCTCCCTTGAAATAAGGACTTTTGAAGGAAATCCCAAATCAAACCACATTTTTTAAAATATTTAAGTAAAGAATAACCTGTAGGGACTTCCCTGGTAGCCCAGTGGTTAAGAATCTGCCTTGCAATGCAGGGGATATGGGTTTGACTCCTGGTCAGGGGACTAAGATTCCACGTGTCACAGGACAGCTAAGCCTGGATGCCACAGACACTGAGGCCCAAGCGACCTGGAGCCCACATGACACAACTCACGCCTCATCAGCCAAATAAATAAATATTTTTTAAAGAAATGTATTATTAAAAAAAAAGAATAATCTTTCCCAATGTCATATAAGAAATTGAGTCGAAGTCCCAGAAATATCAAGCAAGTTATTCTGCATGAACATGAAACAGATATTTGAATAAATGTTTTCTAGGCATTTTTCTATTCTACAAGGTAGAACTGTTTCATTTCTTGACACAAAGTTTTGTGATCTAAACTGCAGTTGGCTGAGCTGTTATTTCTTCCACCCCAAGCAGAGCTTGCTCTTGTCTATTGGACATAATTACTGCATGGGGGGTGCTCCCCTCATTAAAGGTAGTGAGAAAAGGAACAGTTATCCTGGGAACACCTTGTCTTATCCTCCCCTGAAAATACACAAACTTTCTTGCTCCTATTAAAGAGCAAACCATTCAGTGGTACTTGCTAAAGAACAGGAAGGCAGATGTCATTCAAAGAGGGCTGTCGCCCTAGGTCTACGTAGCCGCTACTGCAATGGGGTCTTGCAGGGGAGAAGTTGGACTCAACTCTGAGGACAGTGTAGGCAAGTGGGAGATATAGTCAAGGGCAGAGCAGAGTCAGTGGAGAGGGAAATGACCTAGAGGAAATGTCTGGGTAATCAGGCACCCCCCAGGGGTGGTGGAGGACAGGGAACCTGGTCAGACCTGGAGGGGGATCAGATGTCAAAGGTGTGGCGTTCTGGTTAAACTGTCTTCAGAAAATCCTAGCTAAAACTGGACAATGCAGGGACAAACACGGAGCTCCGAAAGTCAAGACCTGGTTGGGAAAGAGTTCGAGGAACCCCGAGCAGAGTTTGATCAAGGAGAGATCCTTTGTCACCATGCAGACCTCAATACCACTGGCTGACGTGTCCCCGTCTCCAGCTTCTCCAGCCCTCCCCCCACTTTTTGCTCCCCAAAGTTGCTGCAGCCGGGGCCCACCAACTACAATGGCTAACTAAGCTGCTTTCCCTCCTAGAAGCACTGTGATATTTTTAACGGCTGTACTGTGATTATAATTCACATAGTATACAATTCACTCATTTAAAATGGACAAATCATTGATTCTTAGTATATTCTCACATACATGCAACCATCACTGAAGTCAATTTTCAAACATATTATCACCTCAAAAAGAAATCTGTGAAACCCACTATTGGGAGTAAATGGGCAACATTATTATTGCTGTTATAATTCCATGTTATGGTTATGAAACCATACAGATTATTGATTCGGAAACTGTGTATTTTATTGCCCACTTACTCCCAATAGTGGGCTTTTACTGATTTTCCTGGCTGCACAAGAAACCTCACTTGTTACACTGTTTGCAAGCCACACCAAATCCTGGTGCACTGTAGCCACAAAAAGGCACAAAGGAGAATCCAGAGAGGGCATCTTATTGCCAACTGCAACCGTGCAGACAAATAACACCGTGTACAGTAATGAAACCCACACGCAGGCAAGTGGTCTCCAAGTAGACCTGACTGAGAAAACAGAGAGGGTCTTGTTTTCACTACCTTCAGTTCAGTTCCCTTCAGTCGCTCAGTCGTGTCCGACTCTTTGCGACCCCATGAATCGCAGCACGCCAGGCCTCCCTGTCCATCACCATCTCCCGGAGTTCACTCAGACTCACGTTCGTCGAGTCCGTGATGCCATCCAGCCATCTCATCCTCGGTCGTCCCCTTCTCCTCCTGCCCCCAATCCCTCCCAGCATCAGAGTCTTTTCCAATGAGTCAACTCTTCGCATGAGGTGGCCAAAGTACTGGAGTTTCAGCTTTAGCATCATTCCTTCCAAAGAAATCCCAGGGCTGATCTCCTTCAGAATGGACTGATTGGATCTCCTTGCAGTCCAAGGGACTCTGAAGACTCTTCTCCAGCACCACAGTTCAAAAGCATCAATTCTTCGGCGCTCAGCCTTCTTCACAGTCCAACTCTCACATCCATACATGACCACTGGAAAAACCATAGCCTTGACTAGACGGACCTTTGTGGGCAAAGTAATGTCTCTGCTTTTGAATATGCTATCTAGGTTGGTCATAAGTCTCAATATTAGCACCAGGAGGGAGTTCAGAAACCATCTCGTCCAAGCCCTTCACTTTGTGTGGGAAAGAACTGAAGCAGAATTAGACCCAAATGCATCTGAATGAAATGAAGCTTGGTCCTGTCTGTGACCACTCATCCACGCTACTGGCCTTGACTCTGTTAGCTTAGACTCCCAAAACAGCCAGCGCTCTGCCCCTTGACCATGAAGTCAATCTTTCCTTGGGTTCATAGGTTTAACACATTTTAATGAATTAATGCATTCTAATACGTCTTTAATTTTGCTTAGTTTCCAACACACCAAGCTTCAAAGAGGCAAAAAGAAGGTCATTGATCCAGCTAAGAGCAAATAACATCACATGCTGACTAATCTTGACAACATTCCAGCCTTTTCACTTCCATGCAATGCCCATTAAGACATGAAGACCAACCTAAATGCCACCCAGGATCAAGGCACACATAAACCCCACTTTCTGGCCTTGAAGCATATAGTGTCCAGTTCTGCTCTGACATGGCAGATTCCTGGGCTTTCCCATGTAACAACATCTTAAAAGATCATCCCTTCACCTCAGTTTTGCTCTGCTGTTGGTTAGTCACTAAGTTGCCTCTGACTCTGTTGCAAAACCGTGGTCTGTAGCCCACCAGGCTCCTCTGTCCATGGGATTCTCCCTGCAAGAATACTGCAGTGGGTTGCCATTTCCTTCTCCAGGGGATCTTCCCAACCCAGGGATGAAATTGGAGTCCCCTGCATTGGCAGGTGGATTCTTTATCACTGAGCCACCAGGAAATTCCTCGGTCTCCCAGAGAATCTCTGATTTTCTACATCTTAAATGCAAGGGCAGGATGACTCTATTACACTCCATCAAAATAGGGAGAAATCCCAGGAGGTCGATGCCTAAAATGTACCTTAATGTGTAAGGGAAATTTTTTACCACTATCATGCCTCCACTTCCTCATCCATAAAATGGACATAAGAAAAGAATACCCACTCAAAGAGATTATTTAAGGCTCAAAGAGATTACTTAATTTTCTTTCTTTTTTTCTCTTTTAAAATCCCCAAATTGGGGTTGAATTCCATATGGTAATCTCACATTTCACAGGAACTCAAGGAACTTCCCTGGTTCTCCTTAAAGATGGCAGCCTGCCCTGAGGGTGAATGGAGCCCATTCTTGTCCTGATTTCACCCCAGCCCCTCGTGATGCACCAACCGTAAATCACAACGGGAAAGGTTCCATAAAGCAAGCTTTCATCCTCCCACAGGCGTCATGGGGAACATGCTCCACAGGAACCAGTCTTCCAGATAACAGAATTTACCCCTTCACAATGCCAACGCTTTGGCTTCGTTTTATTGTCTCAATGGAAATTTTTCTAAAATGTGTTCCGTGCTTCCCCACCTTCTTTATGTCGAGTTGGGCTGAATATAATTTAATCTTCTGTCTATGACTTTGGGTCTGTATTGTGAACATAATTCAAGACATAGAGTTATGTTTGAATTTTAGTTTCGCTGTTTTCTACTTCAGATTGGCCACACCTGTCTCTAAGCCCTAGAATAGCAGGGTTTATATGAACATTACCCAGACCTCTAACCCACTCGAAGACAGACTTGCATCACTCCCATAGACACCCACTGCCTTAATTTTTTTCTGCTATTAAATAGCATATACAGATGAAAAATATAGTGTTGAAAATTCATTTGCAATAATTAGGAAATTAACATTAATTGGGTATTTACTTTCAGTATTCTTTAGGACAAATACTTCATCTGTATTATTGCACCTATTTGTTTTAACAGCTCTTTGAGGTGGGTGTTATTTCATTATGTTCACTTTATAGGTAAGGAAACCAAGGCATGAGGCTTTAAAGAATTTAGCCAAGGTCCAACAGCCCAGAAGTAGAAGATCTTAAGTTTCATCTCCGACGGTCTGTTCCAAAGACATGGCCACCATTAACCAGGGTCTGTGACTAGAGGGTCACAGACTACAGACTGTGAAAATAAATAAATTTAACTAGCACTGTAACAACAAAAAAAAAATTTGAGATAGAGAAAAAGAGAACAGAGAAACCTTTCAGCGTGGAGTACACAATAAATTATGCAGGAGACTCAGATTCAGTCGCTGGGTTGGGAAGATCCCCTGGAGAAGGGAATGGCAACCCACTCCAGTATTTTTGCCTGGAAATCCTATGAGCAGAGCAGCCGGGCGGGCTACAGTCCGTGGGGTTGCAAAGAGTTGGGCATCACTAAGTGACTGAGCACACACAAGCACACAGCAAATTAGAAGGAATTATTCCATGAAATTTGGGGTTGAGTCTACACACACACACACACACTCACAAGTGCATGTATACACAAATACATATGTCCACTGAATTATGGGGAAAGAATATTTCTCATTGTGTAGTGAAATGAAGTGAAGTCCCTCAGTCTTCTCCGACTCATTGCGACCCTGTGGACTGTAGCCCACCAGTCTCCTCCATCCATGGGATTTTCCCAGCAAGAATACTGGAGTGGGTTGCCATTTCCTCCATCTTATTGGGAGGCACTGTCCAAAAAAGTTTGAAAACTGATGCACTAGGCCATAAGACTTCTTTTAGTGGACAGGTTATCTTTTACTTTCAGGCAGGCAAGATTTCCTGCCTTCCATTTATGCTAAGGGACAGTAGTAACAATTTACTTCAAGCAAACTCCCACCTCCAAAACCAAGTCAGGCCCCAGGCCTTGCCTAAGCTGTGTAGTGATGTGGTCAAGCCTATAGGCTCTGGAATCAGACTGAGCTGGGTTTAAACCCCAGCACTGAACTTCCCAATTGAACAAACTACTTAACCTCACCCAGCACCAGGTTCTGCTACAGTCAGCACCCTCCCTTGCATGGTCCCTTCTTAGCATGGTTCCTCCCTGGCATGGTTCCTACCGGGACTAAACACCACGATGTGCTTCACATGCTTAGTAGAGAACCTGGCACTCAGTAAGCCTTCAAGGCAAGCAGCTCTTGCTCCTTAACCAAACTCATCCCTCCACAGCAGGTGTGACCAGGAAGAGGTGGCTTTGCCCTCTGTGATGTCTGCCAGGCATCTCAGCTAGTGGCTGGGGATGTGGGGAGAGTGTGCCCTCTGTGATGTCTGCCAGGCATCTCAGCTAACGGCTGGGGATGTGGGGAGAGTGTGCCCTCTGTGATGTCTGCCAGGCGTCTCAGCTAACGGCTGGGGATGTGGGGAGAGGGAGGTGACTCGGTGTGACAGATAAGTCACCTTCACTGGGCAGCCCCTCTGATTGCATGGATGCCCATGCACACCCTATATGTATGAATTCCTTCAAAAAATGCATGAAATAATCCGCTTTGTTTGAAAAGCCATGAGAAACTAGCCTCTCAAAAAAAAAAGAAAGAAAGTAAAGTCACTCAGTCATGTCCGACACTCTGTGACCCCATGGGCTGTAGCCTACCAGGGTCCTCTGTCCATGGGATTTTTCAGGCAAGAATACTGGAGTGGGTTGCCATGCCCTTCTCCAGGGGATCTTCCCAACCCAGGGATCAAACCCAGGTCTCCTGCATTGCGGCAGACGCTTTACCATCTGAGCCACCAAGGAAGCCCAAAATGAAGCTGTTCCTTAATGAAGAGGGAACATTATACAAATAACACCTAAGCCATGAAGATTTTCTAACCCCAAATCCCTTCCAGCTTCTCAGAATGAGGCTACCCCATCCTGATAAATGGAAAGAAAGACTTCTTTCTAGTTTCAATGGGGTACCCATGGCATTGACAGACCTTCCCTAGTAAGGCTCCGAGTGACCCCAAAAGGACAAGCAAATTCCCCCCAAAGGACAGCTTAAAGAATTCTCAAGAGTCTTCTCTAGCACCACAGTTCAAAAGCATCAGTTCTTCAGTGCTCAGCCTTCTTTATGGTCCATCTCTCATGTCCACACATGACTACTTAGAAAAACACAGCTTTGACTAAAATGAACCTTTGTTGGCAAAGTGATGTCTCTGCTTTTTAATATGCTGTCTAGGTTGGTCACAGCTTTTCTTCCAAAGACCAAGCATCTTTTAATTTCATGACTGCAGTCATCATCCACAGCGATTTTGATGCCCAAGAAAATAAAGTCTGTCGCTGTTTCCATTGTTTCCCCATCTGTTTGCCAGGAGGTAATGAGACCGGATGCCATGATCTTAGTTTTCTGAATGTTGAGTTCTAAGCCAGCTTCTTCACTCTTCTCTTTCAACTGCATCAAGAGGCTCCTTAGTTTCTCTTCATTTTCTGCCGTTAAGATGGTGTCATCTACATATCTAAGGTTATTGATAATTCTCCCAGCAGACCATGTCAAAGGACAAACAGCCAAAGAGCAGTTAACAGACGGGTGGCAGCAGAAGTTCCAGCATCGGTGGTCCGAGGACTGGGCCTTCTCTTCACTCACCTTCTCTTATCTTCAGATGAACCTGCTGGCCCGGGAAGCTGCACACCTCCATGTATTATTCACTGGCGACTAAACAGAGCAGATTACAACTCAACCATGGATGGATAAGGTCTCATCTCTCTAATGCTAATAAAAAGCCCCTGAACCAATTCATGTGAAGGAAATAAGGTAGGAAGAAATAGGGACATTGTTAAGGCAGACTAAAAAAAAAAAAAGGCAATAGATTAGAAAAACAGTGCAAATAGGCCGACGTTATTGGCCTGTTGCCTTGGAGAGTTAAAAAAACAAAGGCAGGTGTGCAATAAAATCTCCCATCCAAAAAGAAACTCTTCAAATATTAGACTGCTATGGTCAAAACCACTCTCAAATTGTAGTTTTTTTAAATGGACCCTGATTCTTTTTTTCATCAGAAGTAATTTATGCCCATAAAAATACTGTTGTCCTAGGCTGCCAGCCCATTGCCAAAGGTTGTCTGGAAACTTTTCTTTCTTCTTGTCAAAGGACAAGGTCCCCACTTCTTTGTATTTGTCCCCATTTCACTGCCCTCCACTCCTCCTTGAAACCCCAGCAAACTTGGCCTCTAGCTTAAAACACAGGTCACTCCGGTATGGACCATAAGTTGCCAAGAAGGATGGTCATATGATGAAAGCCCTTGAGTCTGAGTTCATGAGCCCCAGATCAGAGACATTTAGGAGTCACAATCATTTTTCTTCATTTTAGAATCCACAAGGAAATGCTTGTGACCTTCTTTTTCTTTTTTTTTTTTTTTTTTTTTTTTTTTTTGATATAAGGTTAATCAGAAACTGCCCTAGAGGACAGAGAAAGAGCTAGAGATGTATCCAAGGACAGAGTCCTCCTGTGACCTCAGGGCTGGTCCAGAGGATGCTGCGCGGCTGGAGGACAAAGTCCCAGCACCACCGCGGAGCCAACACTGTGATCAGGCTCCCGACTGGACAGTGAGACAAATTTAAAAATAGACGGTAGAGATCCAGCAAAGGAGAAATCACAACATAAATTGGCTTTCGCAGTCCAGCTGTGATAAACAGTGGGAAGTAATGGAAATGTAATTGTGGAGCCCTTGCGTGAGGTATTAAACTTTGAACAGAAAGGATTCTCATTAGCAAACACCAGAGTCATCCTGTGGGTTTGGGTCGGGGCTGGGGGCAATGCAGAGGAAGAGGATTTTGATTTGATTAGCCTTACTGATTCCACCCTGTTTACAAAGCTTCCCTCCCAAGCTTGCAAAGTGGGGGGGAAGAAAGGGAGAAGGTTATAGCAAACAATCACTTTTTCATTTTGAGGAGACAAGAGCCACAGCTCCCCCAGTCATAGGGAGGTCACCTACGGTCATTGGAGATCCATCTTCGTTCTACATCACTTGGTTTCAGCATACAGACCTCTGCAGCATGAAGAGGCTAATCTCTTCAATCCTGCCTCTGCCACCTGTGGTCTGCACAGCCTTGAGAACGGTATTTACTGGCTCTAAACCTGAGGCTCCTCCTCAGTGATAATAACTATGCCTGGTTGTGGATGTGACTGGTGATAGACCTTGCTTCTATCAAGGTCTGATGCTGTAGAGAGCAATATTGCATAGGAACCTGGAATGTCAGGTCCATGAATCAAGGCAAATTGGAAGTGGTCAAACAGGAGATGGCAAGAGTGAGGGTCAACATTCTAGGAATCAGCGAACTTAAATGGACTGGAATGGGTGAATTTAACTCAGATGATCATTATATCTACTACTGCAGGCAGGAATCCCTCAGAAGAAATGGAGTCGCCATTATGGTCAACAAAAGAGTCTGAAATGCAGTACTTGGATGCAATCTCAAAAACGACAGAATGATCTCTGTTCGTTTCCAAGGCAAACCATTCAGTATCACAGTAATCCAAGTCTATGCCCCAACCAGTAATGCTGAAGAAGCTGAAGTTGAATGGTTCTATGAAGACCTACAGGACCTTTTAGAACTAATCCAAAAACGATGTCCTTTTCATTATAGGGGACTGGAATGCAAAAGTAGGAAGTCAAGAAACACCTGGAGTAACAGGCAAATTTGGCCTTGGAATACGGAGTGAAGCAGGGCAAAGACTAATAGAGTTTTGCAAAGAGAATGCACTGGTCATAGCAAACACCCTCTTCCAACAACACAAGAGAAGATTCTACACATGAACATCACCGGATGGTCAACATCAAAATCAGATTGATTATATTCTTTGCAGCCAAAAATGGAGAAGCGCTATACAGTCAGCAAAACAAGACCAGGAGTTGACTGTAGCTTAGATCATGAACTCCTTATTGCCAAACTCAGACTTATATTGAAAACAGTAGGGAAAACCACTAGACCATTCAGGTATGACCTAAATCAAATCCCTTACGATTATACAGTGGAAGTGAGAAATAGATTTAAGGCACTAGATCTGATCCAAAATCACTGCAGATGGTGATTGCAGCCATGAAATTAAAAGATGTTTACTCCTTGGAAGGAAAGTTATGACCAACCTAGATAGCCTATTGAAAAGCAGAGACATTACTTTGCCAACAAAGGTCCATCTAGTCAAGGCTATGGTTTTTCCTATGGTCATGTATGGATGTGAGATTTGGACTGTGAAGAAAGCTGAGCACCGAAGAATTGATGCTTTCGAACTGTGGTGTTGGAGAAGACTCGAGAGTCCCTTGGACTGCAAGGAGATCCAACCAGTCCATTCTGAAGGAGATCAACCCTGGGATTTCTTTGGAAGGACGGATGCTAAAGCTGAAACTCCAGTACTTTGGCCACCTCATGCGAAGAGTTGACTCATTGGAAAAGACTCTGATGCTGGGAGGGATTGGGGGTAGGAGGAGAAGGGGACGACAGAGGATGAGATGGCTGGATGGCATCACTGACTCGATGGACGTGAGTCTGAGTGAACTCTGGGAGTTGGTGATGGACAGGGAGGCCTGGCATGCTGCGATTCATGGGGTCGCAAAGAGTCGGACACGACTGAGTGACTGAACTGAACCTACTGAAGAGAAAGTGAAAGTGATTTCGCTCAGTTGTGTCCGACTCTTTGCCCCCCTGTGGACTGTAGCCCACCAGGCTCCTCCATCCATGGGATTCTCCAGGCAAGAATACTGGAGTGGGCTGCCATTTCCTTCTCCAGGGTACTTCCCAACCCAGGGATTGAACCTGGGTCTCCCACGTTTCGGGCAGACACCTTAACCTGTGAGCCACGACTGAAGAGAACACAAGTAAAATATTCAGTGATGCTGCCTGGCAAAAAAAGAAGGCAACAACCGATGCTGGTTGCTGTTTTTCAGGTTTGTGGGGCATTAAACGGCAGACCAGCTCCATGCCCTTCTTACTCCTTTCCCATTTCCCTTTGATGGGAACGTCTCAGGAATTGATATCCTCTCCCCGATGCAGTCAAAGCTGGAGAAGACGTGCTAATCACAATTCAAGGAGTCACAGCCCGGTGCCCCAAGAAGCCACAGAGATTTTAAACGCAGTCATCGGAGATGGAAAGACGAGACTGGTCGCATTTGCGATTTGACTGCAGCCCCTCCCACGGTCACCAGAACCTCAGGATGGGTCCTTCCCCACCCTGGTTTGACCTCCAGCCCTTCTCCCACTCTGTCACTCACACGCCTGCCTCTGCGATGGTTCATGAGTGCTGTATAAGTGTTTAGAACTACTGGTCTTCCACCTGGACCACAAATAAATGGATATGTGCCCAAAGGGACCCAAGATACCTCGGTTGTATCTACCTGCATCACTCGGGAACACCTCTGGCTGTAATAACAGAGAAGCTGATGAACTGTGGGCTAAACCACAGGAAGGAGTGTGCTTCTCCCACATAATATGCAATAGGTAGCGGGAGTTGGTTCCATCGTCCACAGTTGCCCCCCAAACACCTAGGCTTTTCCTTTCTTCTCTGCCCATCTTCCCAAGTGAACCTCTCATCCTCAGTCTTGCCATCTTATGGGGTATCTTAATCTGCTCAGACTGCCAGGACAGACTCTCTAGACAGAGTGGCTTAAACCACAGGAATGCATGCATGTTCTCACAGTTCTGGAGAACACACCTGGCTTCCCAGGTGGTCCTAGTGGTAAAGAATTTGCTCCCAATGTAGGAGACCTAAGAGATGCGGTTTTGATCCCTGTGTTGAGAAGATCCCCTGGAGGAGGGCATGGCAACCCACTCCGGTATTCTTGCCTGGGAAATCCCACGGACAGAGGACCCTGGTGGGCTACAGTCCATGGGTCGCAAGGACTCGGACATGTCTAAAGCGACTTAGCACGCACGTTTGCACAGTTCTGGAGGCGTGAAGCCTGAGACCAGGGTGCTGGCAGTCTTGGTTTCTGGGATGGGCTCTCCTCTGGGTTTAGAGTCACCTTCTTCTGAATTCACGTGCCCTTTGCTTGGTATGTGCTTATGGTGGAGAGAGAGATCTCACTTCTTGTTCTTAAAAAGTCACTAACCCAGTCATATTACGATCCCCACCCTTATGACTTCATTAACCTCAATTAATCTCAAAAAAGCCCTACATTCAAATATAATCAGATTAGGACTTAAAAGTTCAACATGAATTATAGGGGAATACAGTTCAGCCCATAGTAAGGGGTAAACATGGCTGACATAATCTAGGCATTGCAATTGTAATAGGAAGAATAAAGGAATTCAAGAAAATATTTTTGTTGTTGTTCAGTCACCATGTCATGTCTGACTCTTTGGGACCCAATGGGCTGCAGCACGCCAGGCTTCCCTGCCCTTCGCCCTCTCCCAGAGTTGTCACAGACTCGGGCCCATTGAGTCAACAATGCCATCCAAACATTTCATCCTGTCGCCCTCTTCTTGTACTGCCTTCAGTCTTTCCCAGCATCAGGGCTTTTTCCAATGAGTCAGGTCTTTGCAGTAAGTGGCCAAAGTTTTGGAGTTGCAGCTTCAACACTGATTCTTCCAATGAAAGTTCAGGGTTGATTTCCTTTAGGATTGACTAGTTTGATCTCCTTACTGTCCAAGGGACATTCAAGAGTCTTCTCCAGCACCACAGTTCAGAATCATCAGCTCTTAGGTGCTCAGATTTCTTTGTGGTCCAACTCTCACATCTGTACATGGCTAGTGGAAAACCCATAGCTTTGAATATATAGACCTTTGTCAGCAAAGTGATGTCTCTGCTTTTTAATATGCTCTCTATGTTTGTCATAGCTTTCCCTCCAAAGTGAATATTTTAATTTCATGGCTGCAATCACCATCTGCAGCAATTTTGGAGCTCAAGAAAATAAAATTTATCTTTGTTTCTGCTTTTTCCCCATCTATTTGCCATGAAGTGATGGGCCTGGATGCCATGATCTTAGTTTTCTGAATGTTGAGTTTTAAACCAGATTTTCACTCTCCTCTTTGACCTTCATCAAGAGGCTCTTTAATTCCTCTTAGCTTTCTGCCTTTGGGGTGATATCATCTTCATATCTGAGGTTTTTGGTATTTCTCCCAGTAAGCTTGATTCGTCCAGCTCAGCATTTCTCATGATGTACTCTGCATAGAATTTAAATAAGCAGTGGGACAATAGACAGTCTTGATGTACTCCTTTCCCAATTTTGAACCAGTCCATTGTTCCATGTCCAGTTCTAACTACTGCTTTTTGACCTGCATACAGGTTTCTCCAGAGGCAGGTAAGGTGGTCTGGTATTCCCATCTCTTTAAGAAATTTCCACAGTTTGTCATGATCCACACAAAAGCTTTAATGTGGTCCATGAAGCAGAAGTAGACATTTTTTTCTGGAATTCTCTTACTTTCTCTATGACCCAACAGATGTTGGAAACTTTATCTCTGGTTCCTTTGCCTTTTCTAAATTCAGTTTGTACATCTGGAAGTTCTCAGTTCACATTCTGCTGGAGCCTAACTTGAAAGATTTTGAGCATTATCTTGATAACCTGGGGAATGAGCCCGATTGTACGGTATTGCCCTTCTTTGGGATTGGAATGACAACTGATATCTTCCAGTCCTGTGGCCACTGCTGAGCTTTCCAAATTTGCTGGCAAACTGAGTACAGCACTTGAACAGCATCATCTTTTAGAATTTTAAATAGCTCAACTGGGATTCCACAGCCTAGGAAAGAACTCCTGGACTGACTTCCACTTTTATATCCCATGGTCCATCCCCAGCTGCAAAGAAGACTTAGAACTGAGAGGGGGGTGACTGGAAATGAAGAGGCTTTAACTGACCAAGTTCACAGTCTGACAAAGTTGAAGTAGCTATTTACCCTAATTTTTTTTTTTTTAAGTAATGAAATGGTAAAGCTTCCAAAAGAGGTATCAATCTTTTTGATGATGACTCTACAATGAGGGTCACTTTTTTTTAAGGGGTTCTTGATAGCTTAACGGAAGAACCTCTCTTAGGTTAGAGAGAGGTTATTAGCTAACTTTTGCTCCGTAACAAAGTTCTCCAAAGTTCCGCGGTCAGCGGCTTTAGCTGGGCTGCTCTAGACGGTTCTCCTCCCAGTCTTGATGGGAGTCACACATGCAACCAGATCAGCTATGACACTGGTCGAGATGGCTCGGCTCTGCTCCACGTCGTCTCAATCCTGACGCAGGCCAACCTGGGCTGGCTTCCAAGAGACAAAGAGAACTGGTACCTTCAGCTCTGCTGTCCACAGCAAATCCCAAGATCAGCCCAGAGTTAAGGTGAAGGGTTTAGGCGAGCAGACTCTACCCATTGTTGGATGAAGTGGCAAGGTCACATCGCAAAGACTAGGAATATGGAGGACGTGTCTATAATCGGTCATGGTCACGTGGTATGAAGCATGTGAACAAATGTGGAGGTGAGAATAAGAAGGATGTTCTTAGTAAGAAGATATTTTGTTGTGTTATGTTAATACCACTCCCAGAGCAAATTAAAGTGAACATTCTAACCTATAGGACTTCCCTGGTGGCTCAGACAGTTAAGTGTCTGTCTACAATGTGGGAGACCTGGGTTCAATCCCTGGGTCGGGAAGATCCCCTGGAGAAGGAAATGGCCACCCACTCCAGTACTCTTGCCTGGAGAATCCCATGGATGGAGGAGCCTGGTAGGCTACAGTCCATGGGGTCGCAAAGAGTTGGACATGACTGAGCGACTTCATTTTCACTTTCGCTTTTCTAGCCTATATCAAAAAAGATTTTTAGGGCTTCCCTAGTGGCTCAATAATGGAGAAGGCAATGGCACCCCACTCCAGTACCCTTGCCTGGAAAATCCCATGGACAGAGGAGCCTGGAAGGCTGCAATCCATGGGGTCGCTGGGGGTCACTGAGGGCTGGACACGACTGAGCGACTTCACTTTCACTTTTCACTTTCATGCGTTGGAGAAGGAAATGGCAACCCACTCCAGTGTTCTTGCCTGGAGAATCCCAGGGACGGGGGGGCCTGGTGGGCTGCTGTCTATGGGGTCGCACAGAGTCGAACACGACTGAAGTGACTTAGCAGCAGCAGCAGCAGCGGCTCAGTGATAAATAATCCACCTGCCAATGTAGGAGACACAGATTCAATCCCCGATCCTGGAAGATCCCACATGCCTTATAGCAGCTGAGCCGGTACAACGCAACTACCATACCTGTGCTCTAGAGCCTGCAGGCCACCACAGCCGAAGCCTGCGCCCCCTGGAGCCCAAGCCCCACAACAACAGAAGCCTCGCAACGAGAAGCCCATGTGCCACAACTAGAGAAAAACCTGGGCAACAACGAAGACTCAGCACAGCCAAAACTAAACAAGTAAACAGAAGAATTTTTCTAAGATTTTTTTGAAAAGAATTTCCATGTTCCATGACTAGCTTCTGTCATGGGTCCCAAACTCTGCTAAATCTTCATATATTTATCCTCCCATCCAAGCAAGAATGACAAGCTCTTTGATGAATATTATTTGTCTAAAAATTAATGCAGGAGGAAAGCTGGAAATCCATGAGCAGCTTCCTTAAGTGATCACTAAAGTACTGAATGGCCCGAAAACTGCATGAGTGAGTGCCTTGAGCAGTAAGAGATCTTTCTTGTCACCTTCTCCTGTCCCCACACGTTTGGTACTGGAGAAATGTGAAAATCAGGCCTTCATCACATTAGCTTTCTGTCCACGTCCTTAAAGAAGGGGTCTCTCCACCTGGGATGGTAATGACTCACAGATAAGAGCAGAGGTGTTCCAACCCTATTATTCTTAATTAAAGTCACTACAGATGGATCCATGACCTTAAGGAAAACATTTCTGACCTTTCCATGAGTAAGCTCAAACTCATCACTTTATTAATATACAACATAGTTCTTCTGCCAGCTCTTTCTAGCTCCATTTTAAATGTGTTTGCTGATTTTTTTTTTTTTTGTAGCCCAGTTCCCTTCTGTTTTCAAAAATAATCAGCATTGGATTCCCCTGGGCATCAGGCACCACCTTTTATGTTTTATTCCCAGCATGACTGTGTTCATTAAAATTCACTGCAAACTCCCAAAGAAATGCGTTCATGTATTTGGGGATTCCAAGGTAGGGCAGCAGATCCATCCTCTTGAAACGCTGCATAAAAATTCAGTATTCCCCGATATGAAAACGTCAGCATCCTTTACAGCATCCCCATTAGAGGATGGATAAGTGCACCCTGGGGTCTACCTGTCCCCAGAGGTCTGCAGGGAGCATCCAGAGATGCAGAGCCCCAGGCCCATCAGGACACTCCTGGGCTTCAACCACCCTCCTCCCAGGCTCAACTCGTCCCAAGAGGGCCTCCAAGCAAGTCTGTTTACAGCTGTAGACAGGTCCATAGACAGATGATGGGAGAACGCTCCAACCCTCTATTAACTCGCTGTCATTTAAACTGTTTTCCCAGATGCTGGCCTGGATTCAAGGTAGAAGGCAAAAGGGAACAGAATCCAGGTCAACTGAGGCCAGAATTTAAAAATAGTTGCATCGATCATGATTCAGGAAATATTGTTCAGTCAGCCCTACTATGTGCAAAGCAAGCTCTGGGAGGTGCTCCCAGGGAGGCTTCGCTTTTAAAGAACTTACCCTCTATTTGGAGAAATCTCAACAGAACAGAGACACAGAGAAAGTAACTGTCAACAATCATGGCTGAAATGTGTATCTTCCATTTACTGAGTGCCCATCAGCTGCCAAGATCACTGTATTAAGATCACTGTATTTGTATTATCATGTCCAGTCCTCATAATGACCTCATTGTAAAACTAAGAGACTGGGCTTCCCTGGTGGTCCAGTGGTTGAGGATCCACCTTGCAATGCTGGGAACACCAGTTCGATCCCTGGTCTGAGAAGAAAGACCCCACGTGCCGCAGAGCAACTAAGGCCCTGGGCCACAACTACTGAGCCTGTGTTCTAGAGCTGGGGAGCCGCAGCTACTGAGCCCCTGCCCGGCAACTGCTGGAGCCTGAGTACCCTAGAGCCCACGCTCCGCAACAGGAGAAGCCGCCTCAGTGAGAAGCCTGAACATCACAACCAGAGAGCAGCCCCCGCTCACTGCGCCTGTGGGCTCCCCTGGGGCTCAGCTGGTAGAGAAGCCGCCCGCAAGGTGGGAGGCCTGGGTTCCATCCCTGGGTTGGAAAGATCCCCTGGAGAAGGGAAAGGCTACCCACTCCAGTATTCTGGCCTGGAGACGTCCATGGACTGTATAGTCCATGGGGTTGCAAAGAGTCGGACATGACTGAGCAGCTTTCACTCACGCTGCAACTCTAGAAAGCCAACAAAGACCCACTGTCATCAAAAAACAAAATAAGTAAATAAGTCTTTTTTAGGAAAAGAATTTCAAAAATAAAATAAAATGAAGAGACCACAGCTGAAAGAATTTAGATGAGGTGTCCAAGGCACACAGCTAGCAATACTCTGAAGCCCCGTCTCCTTCCTCCATGTTAGGACAGCAGCGGGCATCAGCCAGGCAGAGAGGAGGGTGGAGAAGTGGATCCAGGCTCTTCCACGTGGCCTGTGAGGCCGCCAGAGTTGGGGCGGCTGTACTCATACCTGTCGGCCTCCCTCTCGGCTGAATTGTGGGGCAGGCAAAGGTGCCCAGACTCTGACACCCCACATGGAGGAGGAAGGTGTTAGTCCACATGAGTGCTGGCCACGTTTCAAGATGCCAGGTTAAGCAAGATGAATAAGCTCTGGAGATCTTCTGTATATCACTGTCCTTACAGTAAGCAATACTATATTGTTCACTCAAAACTTTGTTAGAGGGTATATCTCATATTAAATGTTCTTGCCAAAATTAAATAAAATTTTTTAATTTTTATTTTTTAATTGGAAGATGCTTGCTTTGCAATACTGTGATGGTTTCTGCCGTACATCAACATGAATCAGCTGTGAAATGTTCCCTCCCTCTTGAACCTCCGTCCCACCTCCCACCCCATGCCACCCCTCTAGGACGTCACAGAGCACTGGGTTTGAGTTCCCTGAGTCACACAGCAAATTCCCACTGGAAATCTGTTATGCTTATGGTAATGTATTTGTTTCAGTGCTACTCTCAATTCCTCCCAGCCTCTCCTTCCCCACTGGGACCACAAGTCCCTTCTCTAATCCACGTCTCCACTGCTGCCCTGCATACAGGTTCATCAGAACCACTTTTCTAGATTCCATATATATGATACTTCTTTTTCTCTTTCTGACTTACTTCACTCTGTATTATAGGCTCTAGGTTCATCCACCTCATTAGAATTGACTCAAATGTGTTCTTTTTTATGGCTGAGCAGTATTCCATTGCACATAAAAGACCCCTAGGCCTACCTCTTCCCCACTGTGGCAGCTAGTATAATACTTCTGGCTTGAGTGCAGTGGACCAGCATCACACCAAGATGGAAAGCATTGTGTCTGAAGGAGGGCAAGGAGTTTGCATCTCCTGTGGCGACACCAACTCCAGCTGATGAATTCTGACTACTTGGAGGACTGGGCTGAAAAGGGTGGTAGGACATCAGAGCTCATCAAGAAAAAAGCACCATCCTCATTAGCAATGCCTCCCATGAAAAAGAGAAAGGGAGGAGCTGCATACATACTACCTACCGAATGACCCTTGGCAATGGCCACGCAGACCTGTGTTCACATCCCCTCCACTTCCTGTGTGAGCCTCAGCAAGGAAATTCAACCTTTCTTACCCTTACTTTCTTTACCTGTAAAATGCACAAACTTTCCTCAAAGATCTGTTTCAGAGGTTAAAGAAATAATAATGTTCTATAGCCTGAAAGTTTGCATTGCCACAAATTTTATATGTTGAAGCCTTTAACCCCCAACGTGAGAGTATTGAGAGGTGGGGCCTCTGGGAAATGATTAGTTTTAGATGATATCTTGAGGGTGGAGCCCCCACAATAGGATTAGTGCCCTTATAAGAAGAAAAGGGAAGTCGAGGATACAGAGAAAAGGCCACGCTCTACAAACCAGAAAGAGGGCCTTCACCGAAACCCACGTCTGCCAGCAACTTGATCTTGGAGTTCTCAGCCTCCAAAAGAACGAGGGATAATATTGTTTAAGCCCCTGAGCCTGTGGCATTTTGTCATAACCTCCAGAGCAAACACATGCATATAAATCACTTTATCCATTGCCTTTCTACTCCCTAGTAAGCACTCAACTAGTGACAGATATTGTTTTTATTTGTTAATATTGCATGCTAACAAATGTTCACATTATTCTGCATTAACAACATATAAACAAAATGTAACAATGACAAAAATTCAATGCACTGAGATAATGCAATTTGGGTGCATTATTCCCAGATGTTAAGAACTGGATGCCTCTTAATTATGAGAGCACAGAAGTGTGTCTCTGCAAACTGTGATGAGGTTGGCTTGTGAACAGTGCTAGTATCTAAAATCTCCTTTTAAATGTGTTTCTATAATTTTCTTTATTGCTTAGAACTTGCTTGTGACCTAAGTTTTCCTGGTCCTCCTCACTCTTGGGTGCGTTTGAAGTTAATGGAACTATGATACATGGAATCCACTGATTCTCACCATGAGTCCCCATTAACTCAGCCTCCATAATTCCCTTAACCTCTCTGGAGACAATCAATGGTCTTGGAGGAAATTGCTGCTCCTGGGGTTCTCTGGTCTAAGAAGGTGCTTCCTTCCTCCCTTCTGTTTTAACAAAACAGCTGATCTCAAAAGGGGTGGATATGAGATGTATCTTAAGAGATGTATCTTTAGAATAACCCCAATCTGGGCTCAGAATAACATGTCTCCTTAATGACTGAGGCTTAGAAGAGCTAAGAAACATGTGAGTTTCTGAAGGAAAATTTTATGTCCACCTAAGAGAATATTTTATGAGAATCCTGAAAGCATTTCTCAGATGCAAGTCATAACAAGCAGATGGGGAATCTGGGGTGCTGGTTGGGAACTGTCGCATCCAGCTCTGCTAGCAATTCTCACGTCCCTGGAGCTGGGTGGGCACACACCCGGTGCTGAGAAACCCAGACCCAGTCACTGGACCTCTGAGCAGCAGGACAAGTGGCAGGGAGCAGTGGGGGACATTCACTGTGACTCAGCACAGCGTAAGAGTTTACAAGTTCACTGAGTGTCGGGATGCTAGGGAAGGGCCCCATGCCAGCTGTAATGAGGCCTCTCTCCTGAAGGGCGGGTGTGAATTAACATACCTGCAATACTGGGGTACTGGTTTCCCAGGGTGGTCAGAACAAATCACACAAACTTGGTGGGTGAAAACAAGAAACGTCGATTCTCTCTCAATTCTGGTGGCCAGACATCTGAAATCATGCTGTCAGCAGGGTCTCACTCCCTCCAGCGTCCCTAGGGGCGAATCCTTCTCCGCCTCCTCCAGTCTCTGGTGGTTCCTGGCATTCCTTGGCTTATGGCCACATCACTCCTGTCTCTGCCTCTGTCTTCACATGGCTCCTTCCCTCTTTCTCTGGGTTCTTTTCTTCTCAAAAGGACAAGTTAAGATCCACTCTAAATCCATCATGATCTCATCTCAAGATATTTAATTACATCTGCCAAGACAATATTTCCATAAGGTCATCTTCTGAGGTTCTGACTGCACATGAATTTGGGGGACACTATTAACCCCCACCCCAGGTGGGGATCCCTGGGTTGGGAAGATCCCCTGGAGGAGAGCACAGCAACCCACTCCAGTATTTGTGCCTGGAGAATCCCATGGACAGAGGAACCTGGCAGGCTATAGTCCACAGAGTCACAAAGAGCTGGACGCAATTGAAGCAACTTAGCATGCACACACATTCACCTCGCTACACATGACCACTATAAACCCAGACTTCCTCAAGCATCACAGGTAGAGGGGTGAGTCTGGCTGCGAACAGGAAAGTCTGTGGACAAAGTTGTCTTCCAGCATGTCCTTGCAGGGAGGGTGAAATGTGAACTTATAAAGCTGGGAGCCATGGTTCTGGGTGGCAGAAGGGGGCTAATCAGAGGCCATATGGTTTGGAGAAAGGCCTTTGTCCTGAGCTAGAAGACTGGATTTTAATTTCATTCTGCTTCTACTGTCTATGCAGTCTTATCCATGCAACCAAATCTAGTATCAGTGTTCTTACCTGTAGAATGGGATATTGGTAGACCCGACCTCTGTTGTTATTGTTAGTGGGGCTTCCCTAGTGGCTCAGACTATATAGAATCTGCCTGTGATACAGAAGACCTGGGTTCGATCTCTGGATCAGGAAGATCCCCTAGAGAAGGGAATGGCTACCTACTCCAGTATTCTTGCTTGGAGAATTCCTTGGACAGAGAATATCAGTTTTCTCCTCTACAGAGTGGGAGATTGGTAGAGCTCATCTCTGTTGTTTTCATGATTAAATAATTTTCTATTTATAAAGCGCTTACTCCGGGGCCTGGCTCGTGGGACACATTGGCGGGTGTCACTCTAATCTTGTTCTCCATCACCCTAGTTGGGTGGGTGGGAGTCAGTCTCATTTCGTTCCTCAGTACCCTCATCGTTCATGCATGTGGACCCCTCTGCCAGTATCAGTTACCCCTTTTTCATTAGCAACAAATCCCAGCTCTGAGTCACCTCCCGGGGCTGCTGTGTCTAGGTGCCAACACTTTCCTCCTAGCTCAGTCTAACGCTTCCAGGCTCTGAGAACACTGCCCTGTCTGCCTCTCCACCCCAGCCTCTGCCAAGGTTCGGATGGTGCTTGTGAGCAAAAACATTGTCATGCAACCAAGGCAGCTCCAATGGGGATCAAACTTGACATCCCTGGGGAACATCTGTCGTGTCAAGACGCTTCCCTCACAGCCCACATCACTGAAAATTCCCTGGACTAAATGCAGAATGGGTAGTGGGTTTGAAACGGAGAGCAGGCTGCCCTGAGCGAGGCTGACGGGAACAGACATGTGCCGCCTCTCAAAGGAGCCTGCTTCACCCCATCCCAACCAAGCTTTCCTGCTAACACCCTGTTTAGAACCAAGGCCCTTGGTTGGAAGATGAGACAACCAGCTTCTTTCCTTCTCTTCTGCTTTCCTTTTAATTAATAGACTTAATTTTTTTAAGTTTTAGGTCTACAGAAAAATTGAGCAGACAGTACCGAGAATTTCCTTACACACCCTCCCTCCCCACCTCAGAGTTTCCAAATTATTAACATCTTGCATTAAATATGATACATTTGTTACAATTATAACAATATTGATGAAATTATATTGATAATTGATTATCAACTAAAACCCACAGTTTATATTAGGACCCTATTCTCATTGCACATTCTGTGGGTCTTGACGAAGGTAATGATACGTATCCGTCATTACGTGCTGTGTTGTGTTCAGTTGCTCAGTTGTGTGTGACTCTTTGTGACCCTTTAGACTGTAGCCCACCAGGTTCCTCTGTCAGTGGGGTTTCCCAGGCAAGAATACTGGAGTGGGTTGTCATTTCCTCCTCCAGGGGATCTTCCCAACCCAGGGGTTGAACCTTCATCTCCTGCATCTCCTAAATTGAAGGCAGATTCTTTACCTCTGAGCCACCAGGGAATCCATCATTATAGTATCAAACAGAATCATTTCACTGCCCTGAAAATCCTTTGTGCTCAAGCTGTTCATCTCTCTCCCCTTTCCAAGCCCATAACCCTTGGAACCAGTGATCTTTTTCACTGTCTCCATAGTTTTGCCTTTTCTAGAATGTCATATAGTTGAATCATACAGATTGGCTTCTTTCACTTGGTAATAAGCATTTAAGATTCCTCTATCTCTTTTCATGGCATGAGAGCTCATTTTTTTTAGCACTGAATGAAACACACTCTTTCCTTATCTTTGTTCTCTCAAGATAATAATTTAGACCCACGCTCTGTCTCCAGTTTTCAAACAGGCAGAATGATCTCAGACCAACAGAGGAATAACCAGCAGTCAGGGACTCCCCTTCATGCGCACAAACACACACACACACAGAGCTGTGCAGTGAAATGACACAGAAAGTCTCCATAACCTAGTAGGATAAGAATCCAGCAGCCTTGGGCACTCGGCTTCTGAAGCAGAGGAAGTTCATTTTCTGGATGTGCAGAGAAGTCTACAGGCAGAGGCACTCATGGACAGGTCAAGGGCATTGACTGGGCTTTTTACAAGATCATGGTCCCCTCGTGGTTACTGAACCAAACTTAAGTCCACACGCCACTGCACAGTAAGCCCAGTCTACTGACACTGGATCTTGGTGAAGGCAAGTGCAGTGTATATTTCAGGTGCCAAGCAGAGTCTGGGCAGCTGGTGCTTAAAAGTCCTAAGGCCCTGAAGGCTTTCAGGGAAAGGTTTTTAAAGACAGAGTGAAGAAAAGGGGTTATGGGCCATGTGATCAGCTTATGAACATTCTTCTCATTTGGTGGTGAGGTAATTGGGAGTCATCATCATCAAGCTTCTGGGGTCTCTGGGCTTGTGGGCAGCATGCAGTTAACTCCTTCCATCTGGTGGGGGTTTTGGCATCTGCAAAATAGCTCAAAGGACCCGGCCATGATATTGTCTATAGTCTTGATGAGGAATGAAAGGTCCTTGACTTTGTTTAATAGCTAAACTATTATTATTTTGTCTTGCTTGACTTTTTTCCTTTCTGCATTTTCTCACTTCTCTGATTAAATTTGTTCCTTGACTAAAGTTTTTCTACAGACAAAAGGCACTCAGAGGGCCTGGGGGGAAGTTTGTTCTGGGAAGGTCCCATGGGGTCCTGCTCAGTGGTCCCAATCACACGTGGTCCCGATCACATTGCTACTCCTGGAAGTAAGCCACCAGCGGGTACCTCAACATGTTGACATGGGAGGGCAAGAAAAAATCAGCCAAAGACACCTACAAGCTTGGAGTCAAGTGGGAAAGAGGACTTCTATTGTGTGCAACATGGACCTGTGATATCCTGGTCACCCCTCACTGAATGGACTGCATGAAGCAGGGTCAAAACTAGGGTGAGGCCAATGAGCCCCTGGCCACAGGTGCAAACTTAAAAAGCACCAAAAACTCAGGAATCTTATTCTGATGCAATATACTTAAAAATTAAAATGAATGCTGAAAAATTCATCATGAACAAAGTTCAGTTCAGATCAGTTCAGTTGCTCAGTCATGTCCGACTCTTAGCGACCCCGTGAACAAAATATCAACATTTTAAACAAAGATGGTACCCAACCCAGAGCACTTGCAGAAGCCTGAGGGTGAGTGCCTCACTCTTCCCCTAAGCCGGGTCCTCAGATGAAGTAATGGGTGTGTGAACAGGCTCTGAAAATAGCAATGTTGTTGCTGCTGCTGCTAAGTCGCTTCACTCATGTCCGACTCTGTGCAACCCCAGAGATGGCAGCCCACCAGGCTCCCCCGTCCCTGGGATTCTCCAGGCAAGAACACTGGAGTGGTTCGCCATTTCCTTCTCCAATGCATGAAAGTGAAGTCGCTCAGTCGTGTCCGACTCTTAGCGACCCCATGGACTGCAGCCTACCAGGCTCCTCCGTCCATGGGATTTTCCAAGCAAGAGTATTGGAGTGGGGTGCCATTGCCTTCTCCGGAAAATAGCACAGTGCTGCTCCAATGCAAGGTGATGCTGCTAGGGGTATGCTATTGCTGCAGATAATAAGGGTGGTAACAATTCAGAGAAAAGACAGCTGTGTCTGGATGCACTCAGGAGATTCAAGAAAGTGCCGTGAATCAGCAATGAGCTCTGACGGGCAGGTAAGATCCCTGAGGCAGAGGGCAGGCCGCCAGGGGCAGGTAAGCACAGAGCAAACGGACAGACACGTGCTGCAGGGGAGGGACATAGGACGTTAGGCGATGTTGTCTTAATTCAAACAGAAAATGAGTCTTAAAAACATGAAAAGAAATGCAGCGAGAAGGGCCAGAGTTTGGGGGTCCCAAAAGTTCCATCAGGGTTTGGGCTGGACACAGTAAGCATAGTGTCCCGAGCACAGAATCCTCTAATGACAATTGAAAAGCAAGAACTAATGAACAGGGACCTCCCTGGCAGTCCAATGGTTAAGACTTCACCTTCCAACGCAGGGGGTTTGGGTTCGATCCCTAGTCTGGGAGCTAAAATCTCGGTTGCCTCGTGGCCAATAAACCAAAAAATAAAACAGAAGCAATATTGTAACAAATTCAATAAGGACTTTTTAAAAGGTCCACATCAAAAAATAATAATCTTTAAAAAATTGAAAAGAGCTATGAACAGAACTAATCCTGTTGCTGCCTCTAGAGGTATAGGTATATACAGACTTTTTTTCCATCATAAAAATAATACAAGCTCATTCTATAAAATCGGGGCTTCCCTGGTGGCTCAGATGGTAGAGTCTGCCTGCAATGCAGGAGACCGGGGTTCAATCCCTGGATCAGGAAGATCTCCTGGAGAGGAAAATGGCAACCCTCTCCAGTATTCTTGCCTGGAAAATCCCACGGACGGAGGAGCCTGCTGGCTCCATTCTATAAAATTAGGAAAACACAAAAAAAGAAAAAGAGAAACACTTCCAGAAGTGTGATGTATTCTTTTCCCACATTCTCCAGGAAGAGGCAGTTCTCTAGGAAGAGATAGTTATGTTTGGAGGGCTAGTGTAACAAACTTAGAAACAGAAAAGGCTCAAAAGCCATATATATGGAAACATTGACTTTGACATGGCAGGGAGCAACCTGTGAGGGGAATAGGTCCTTCCTTTGGGAATTCTCACTCAGACAAGCTCTAACATACAAAATTATACTCCAAATCCCTTGGAAACTTCTGTTCAAATAAACCCCTGCCATTGATCAAACACAGTTCTTTTTCTGGCTTGGAAAAAGCAGGATGGCCTTGACGCTTTGGGTCATGTTTTTCTTTCCTCTTTTCAAACAGCTGTTACCTGGTTGATGGTCAGAATATTAGGAACATTTTCCTGTCCTTCTGAGACAGGCATCGTTCCTGAGTCTCTGAGCTGCAGAGAGCGACTATGCCTGGGGCTCTTGATAAATGGGCTGCCGGCGGGCAAGGTTGCTGTCAAGGTTGATGTTCCTGGTTCCACCTATGGGACCTATTGCTCCTCTTTCCCCTGTAAAGGTTAAGAGTCCTTTCCTAGCACCTATGAAGCATCCCTTGCTATCAACCAATACCAGGAATACCGCTAAAAGAGCCAGACTGAGAAGTCTGCACCAGACGCTTCCTTTCCTTCAATAGGCAAGATTTGTGCTGTGAAGCTCACCCACCTACCAATGCAGGAGACATGAGATGTTGGTCCCATCCCTGGGTCGGGAAGATCCCCTGGAGGAGGGCATGACAGCCCACTCTGGTATTCTTGCCTGGACAATCCGGTGGACAGAGGAGCCTGGCGGGCTACAGACCTTGGGGTCTCAAAGAGCTGGACACGACTGAGCGACCGAGCACGCAAGCATGTGTTCATAACAGAAGTGGCAGCTGATAGGTGGTTGTTTACTCCACGTAATGCTAATAATTAAAAACGTGATGCACCTTCTAAAATAAGACACCAATTCTTCACCTTTAATTAACTAAGCATACTCAGATGGTAAAGAATTCTGCCTACAATGCAGGAGACCCGGGTTCAATCCTTGGGTGGGGAAGATCCCCTAGAGAAGGGAATGGCAACCCACTCCAGTATTCTTGCCTGGAAAATTCTGTGGACAGAGGGGCCTGGTGGGCTACAGTCCACAGGGTCACAAAGAGTCAGACATAACTAAGTGATTAACGCTTTCGCTTTTCACTTTCTAATACTTAGTAATAGTACTTCAGTTCAGTTCAGTCGTGTCTGACTCTTTGTAACCCCATGGACTGCAGCACGCCAGGCTGTCCTGTCCATCACCAACTCCCAGAGTTTACTCAAACTCATGTCCATCAAGTAGGTGATACCATCCAACCATCTTATCCTCTGTTGTCCCCTTCTCTTTCTGTCTTCAATCTTTCCCAGCATCAGAGACTTTTCCACTGAGTCAGTTCTTCACATCAGGTGGCCAAAGTATTGGAATTTCAGCTTCTAAAAATACTAACTATGAGCTTCATTCTAAGTGCTGGAGTGCATGATGGCATGGACAACGTCTATGAGAGGACAAAATATAAGAAGCAAGTGTAACAACCCAAGGATAGTGATACAGACCAGGGGTCCTGAGGGCAGAAATGCAAGAGCTGGACCACTGCTGGGCAAGGTCACTCCGAGGACTTGGGGATAATGAAGCCATGCATTGGGCAAAGGACAGCAGAGTTAGCGCTGAGCAGACAAGGTGCAGGGGTCGCAGACAGCAGTGACCTTTGTTTGCCAGAGGAGTAAGAGCATAAATCTGTATGTGCGTGAAGTGAAGTTGCTCATTCGTGTCCGACTCTTTGCGACCCCATGGACTGTAGCCTGCCAGGTTCCTCTGTCCATGGGATTTTCCAGGCAAGAATACTGGAGTGGGTTACCATTTCCTTCTCCAGGGGATCTTCCCGACCCAGGGATCGAACCCAGGTCTCCCGCATTGGAGGCAGACGCTTTAACCTCTGAGCTTTGCTACTGAATTTGCTAATGCATTAAGGATGAAAAGGATTTTTCCCAGAAACTTGTCACTTTTCCTGAGAAGATGCAGTCATTCCACAGCATCCCTGGTGAGCTGATGCTGGGGTCCAGCATACACACAGCATATACTACTGTATAGCATAAAGAAATGGCAGCAGTATCTTCATGCTGCCGAAATATGTAAATTAGATTTTATCCTGTTTGAAATGTACTTCATCAGATTTAGTAGAGAATAATTTTTTTTTAGAATGTAAAATAAAAGATATAAAAATGAGAAAGCTAAAGAAACTCCCCAAAATTTTTGGCAAGGAGAGAGTAAAGAGCAAGAGAAACATATGCTATATAGATAAAAATTGGAAAATACTAAGGTGGTAGCATAATCTGAGACATTCTACCCAAGTCTCCTGAGCTTTATAATTTAGTCTTTTAAAATTAAACCAATTTAGAATATTTAATTTTGCAGCATTGCTTTAATTTTTTTTTTCTTTTTTTCACTGCTGGAAAAATCAGAGAGGGGAATTTAAGAGTATGATGATTCTAAAATAAATATTAAGTGGCTGAATAAAAAAGCAAGCCATTTTCACTACTATAACCTGTAAATTGGTTGAATGTGTACTGTGAAATGTGTGTATTTGTGTGTGTATGCACACACACGTGCATGCACATGTGCGTTTCTATCAAGGAATCCGAAATGTACAAACAAGATTT
Organism: Cephalophus harveyi; assembly: GCA_006410635.1. Lineage (NCBI taxonomy): Eukaryota > Metazoa > Chordata > Mammalia > Artiodactyla > Bovidae > Cephalophus > Cephalophus harveyi. The sequence continues at coordinate 225,075 of SJYT01073455.1, read as the reverse complement.
CCATTTCACCAGCTGGGTATAAGCATAATAATATGTGCAAATAATGATAAATTCTCTTGACATACTGCTTCTACTGGGTATCCTTTTGAGATTAGGATATGAAAATTCTTCTCTCAAATATAATTTCAGAACACTCTTTAATTCTTGGTTCTTTGTCTTTACTATAAAATGTCTTTAAAAGTAGGGTTATAGTCTAATTTACCATGGCTAAAGAAAAAGGCAACCTAAGAAGATAAGATTCTTCTCACTCAGAATTTTATTTATGGACCATGAATGTATGGATAAGTGTTTCCTAAAATATCTCTCATGCAATTCTAGTGTTGCAATACCCCGAGGGGGAGAAATTATTCCATATTCAAACAAGATGAGAAGGTACCTTATTTTATGTTCCTTTTGGACTTCTCAGGCCCACTTATACGGTGATGACTTATCACCATATAAGTCATCCTGAAATAGACCATCTTTTTAACATCATTTCTCAAACTTACTTGCCCAGAAAAACCCCTGCCTCTTTTTTCCCCAGAAAGCATACTTTGTGGGAGTGATGCACATCTGCCTCAACCAAAAGATATTCATTATAGATGAGGTGGTCATTACCGTATTTACTATCAATCAGAATTACCCATCTGGAAAGTCTCCTTGAATCCAGCAGTGCTTTCAGCCTCATTGCTAAGGTTTATGAACAGATATTCATTGCCAAATCCACAAGAAGATTAAACCAAGCATCTATTAAGGTTTACCAGAGAAGCAGAACAAGTAAGAGAACATATATTAAGATACTTACTGTAAGGAATTGGTTTACGTAGCTGTGGAGGCCAGTCTGAAATGTGTAGAGCAAAGCCCTCAAGTGATGATCTTCTTTGACATTCTGTACCTCAAGTGATGATCTTCTTTGACATTCTGTACCTCAAATCTGAGATGGAACGTTAATTATTATTAATGGATTTTATGTTAGGTAATAGGGCAACAAGTGAAGCAACTGAGCACATGTTAGATAATAAGAAAAGAAAATTAGCTGGTTAATATATAAATATATATATGTGCCTTAAAAATAGGAAGAAATACTCATAACTTTCACAGTCCTCATTTCTGCAACTCCTCCCATGACCAGATTATCTAGGATAATCTTTACTTCAGATCAGTTGGTTATGAACTTTAATCACATCTACAAAATACCTTCGTGGCAACTTGGAGATTGGGGTTTGAGTGAGTAACTAGGGACTGTAGCTTAGCCACACTGGTGTATCTGAATGACCGTTATATTTGCCCAGTGGGTGACCCAACCATCATCCTTGAGGAGTCTGGGCCATTATCAGTCCTGCAAATTTGTATTGAGTATTGGGTTTTGTAATTTTCCACTGACTTTAATCACAGAGTATGGCAGTACTATGAGTTGACCTAAAGGATCTCTTGTATTCCAGACACACTCTTCATTAACCCCCTGTGTAGTAACAATCAGATTTCTCCTTGGCAATTAGAATCAAGTGCCACAGTTAGTACATTAACCCCCTTCATTGCCTGTTAATTCAGAGGCACGAGATGCCCAGAGTGGCTGATGGCAGTCATAACTCTCAGTTCAATGCGAGCATAGTATCTTGTGGTGGAAGAACTACTTCTTAGAGACCAAGACTTCTAGACCAGCAGAGCCTAAAAATGAGAGGCTTGTAAGCAAAAATGTTTGCTAGGTGTAATAGTGAATGGATCTGTGACTCTATAGGAGCAACAATACCATATATCAGACACTATTTAGAGCACATATTGCATCCTAAAGGACATCCCAGTTTTGGCAGAATTTCACATAGGGAAGGCAAATCCAGATTAAGTATCCGTGTATTTTAAAAAAAAAGTGTTGCCCTTTCCATGATGGAAGTGGTCCCATGTAATCAATTTGTCAGCAGGTAACAGATTGGTTACCCCGACGGAAGTGTGCCATGCTGGGGAATTCACAAGGATCCAATTACTTCTCATAGATTGGGCCTTCATTCATGGCTGTAGACACAGTGGCTTTGTGAGTTCCTGATTCGTGCCTAACCCCCATCCCTGCCACCCTGGCCGCTTTGTCCATGAGCCTACTGGGCAATGACAGGAGTGGTTGGAAAAAGGTGCTGACTGGTATCCACAGGACAGCCCACCCTGTCCATTTGATAATTAAAATCTCCCTTGACAGAGGTCACCCTTTGGTGAGCATTTACAAAGGGCCCTTTCTTTGTCCATTCAAGGATGTCAAACCACATACCTTTTCCCAGGCCCCCTCGTCACTAGTTTTTTGATCATGTTTGTTTGCTCCAGGTCTCTGCCACACTATTGGCCACAGTGCATGAAGCAGGATATAATCACACACCTGGCTATTCTGCTTCCAGATAAAATGAATCACCAGGTGTACTGATTGACATTTATAGCAGTCCCATAGATACCCAGCTTGTATGTATCACCTCCAGTTGACAACGGAGTCCTGCCATGCACACTCAACTTGATCGCTTCATGGATCAGACAATAACCAAAATGTGATGGACAGCTGAGTTCACACGCTAACTCGGCTACAGAAATGTTAAGGATCCTCTCTGTGATTCAGTTGTAGGCACTATGAACAGCTTCACTGCACTGACCCTTCAAACATGATCAGATATACCGGATTATAGGGTTCAAGGGGCAGATCAGCTTGCGTAGCAGCCTGGACCTGTTGCAGAGCCTTCTCTTACTCTGAGCCCTGTTATAAACCAACAGCTTTTCAGGTCACTCAGCACACGGACCACAGTAGCACACCCCAGTGATGACTGTGCTGCCTCTAAACTCCAAAGAGGCCCACTGTGCCTCATTTTAGGTTGTAAGAGGGACAGATGCAACAATCTGTTCTTCACCTTGGAAAGGATGTCTTGACATGCCCGACCCCACTGAACCCTAGACAATTTCCTCAGGGTGTAACCTCCTGAACTTCTTGTGGAACTTATTCCCCAGCTTCTGGCATGCAGACATCTTACCAACAAGTCTATAGCAGCTGCTGCTTCTGTCCTTCTAGGTCCAATCAACACAAGGGCACCAGGTTAAGGGCTTCCCAGGTGGTGCAGTGGTAAAAGAATCTGCCTGCCAATGCAGGAGATGCGGGTTCAATCCCTTGGTCAGGAAGATCCCCTGGAATAGGGAATGGCAACCCACTCCAGTATTCTTGCCTGGAAAATCCCAGAGGAGCCTCGTGGTCCACAGTGCACAGGGTAGAAAAGAGCCAGACACCACTGAGCACGCATACACACACCAGTTTAATGAACCAGTGTGACGTATTAGAGGAGGGAAGAGTGATCAAGGTCCTGGAAGATTGTTATGACATTAGACTGAAGAGATAAGGCTGGATGAGGAAGGTCTATTGCTGGCCTTGCTGGCTGGAATCAAACTCTCTCTGGTGATCCCTATTAACAGGCATAGAGAAGAAAATACTTTCCAAACCAATAGCTGCACACTGCGTGCCAGGGGATGTGCTCATTTGCTCAAGCAACACAACCACATCTGGAACAACAGCTGCAGTTGAACTTGTCATCTGATTGAGTGATAAATCCATTGTCATTCTCTGACATACATCTGTCTCCTGCACAAACAGGCAAGTTGGGTGGGGAGGTGGTGGAAATCATCACAATGTTGTTGTTGTTCTTCAGTCACCCAGTCGTGTCCAACTCTGCAACCCCATGGATTGTAGCACGCCAGCCCTCCCTGTCTCTCACCATTTCCTGAAGTTTGCCCAAGTTCATGTCCACTGCTTCAGTGATGCCGTCCAGCCATCTCACCCTCTGGCACCCTCTTCTCTTCTGCCCTCCATCTTTCCCAGCATCAGGGACTTTTCCAGTGAGTCGTCTGTTTGCATCAGGTGACCAAAACACTGGAGCTTCAGCTTCACCATCAGTCCTCACTGCTGGCACCATTAGGAGACATTCATTTGATTTACCATTGTTGTGGGTAAAGGCAATTCTAGGGCTCCATTTGTCCTTTCCTACACATGCCCTTTAGTTCATCAGGCACTCTGTCTATCAGATCTAGTCCCTTAAATCTATTTCTCACTTCCACTGTATAATTACAGGGGATTTGATTTAGGTCATACCTGAATGGTCTAGTGGTTTTCCCTACTTTCTTCAATTTAAGTCTGAATTTGGCAATAAGGACTTCATGATCTGAGCCACAGTCAGCTCCTGGTCTTGTTTTTGTTGACTGTATACAGCTTCTCCATCTTTGGCTGCAAAGAATATAATCAAGACCGTATGCCCTTACTCCAGAGATTGTGCATGCACGTGTCTTCAATTGCTCCAGTCATGCCTGACTCTTTGCGACCCTATGGACTGTAGCCTGCCAGGCTCCCCTGTTCATGGGTTTCTCCAAGCAAAAATACTGGAGTGGGTCGCTGTGCCCTCGTCCAGGGGATCTTCCCATCCAGGGACTGAACCATGTCTCCTGGGTCTCCTGCACTGCAGCCGAATTCTTTACTGCTGGGCCATCGTGAGAGCCCCACTCCATAGCTCAGGGAACCCATATGGAGATTATGCCTGTTGTTGTGTGTATCTCTTCCAATTCATTTTGGTTCAGTTCAGTTCAGTCACTCAGTCATGTCCCATGCTTTGCAACCCCATGGACTGTAGCACCAGGCCTCCCTCTCCATCACCAGCTCCCGGAGTTTACTCAAACTTGTGTCCATTGAGTCGGTGATACCATCCAACCATCTCATCCTCTGTCATCTCCTTCTCCTCCCACCTTCAACCTTTCCCAGAATCAGGGTCTTTTCCAATGAGTCGGTCCTTCACATCACATGGCCAAATTATTGAAGTTTCGGCTTCAGCATCAGTCCTTCCAAAGAATATTCAGGACTGATCTCCTTTAGGATGGACTGGTTGGATCTCCTTGCAGCCCAAAGGACTCTCAAGAGTCTTCTCCAACACCATATTCCAAAAGCATCGATTCTCCAGTGCTCAGCTTTCTTTGTCGTTCAACTCTCACATCCATACATGACTACTGGAAAAACCGTAGCTTTGACTAGACGGATCTTTTTTGGCAAAGTAATGTCTCTGCTTTTTAATATGCTGTCTAGGTTGGTCATAAGTTTCCTTCCAAGGAGCAAGCATCTTCCAATTTCATGGCTGCAGTCACCATCTGCAGTGATTTTGGAGCCCAGAAAGATAAAGTCTCTCACTGTTTCCACTGTTTCCCCATCTATTTGCCATGAAGTGATGGGACCAGATGCCATGATCTTCGTTTTCTGAATGTTGAGTTTTAAGCCAACTTTTTCACTCTCCTCTTTCACTTTCAAGAGGCTCTTTAGTTCCTCTTCACTTTCTGCCTTAAGGGTGGTGTTATCTGCATATCTGAGGTTATTGATATTTCTCCCAGCAATCTTGATCCCAGCTTGTGCGTCATCCAACCTGGCATTTTGCATGAAGTACTCTGCATATAAGTTAAATAAGCAGGGTGACAGTATACAGCCTTGACGTACTTCTTTCCCGATTTGGAATCAGTCTGTTGTTCTATGTCCAGTTCTAAATGTTGCTTCCTGACCTGCATACAGATTTCTCAGAAGGCAGGTCAGGTGGTCTGGTATTCCCATCTCTTTCAGAATTTTCCACAGTTTGTTGTGATCCACACAGTCAAAGTCTTTGGCATAGTCAATAAACCAGAAGTAGATGTTTTTCTGGATCTCTCTTGCTTTTTCAATGATCCAACAAATGTTGACAATTTGATATCTGGTTCCTCTGTCTTTTCTAAATCCAGCTTGAACATCTGGAAATTCACGGTTCACGTACTGCTGAAGCCTGGCTTGGAGAATTTTGAGCATTTCTTTATTAGTGTGTGAGATGAGTGCAATTGTGCCGTAGTTTGAACATTCTTTGGCATTGCCTTTCTTTGGGATTGGAATGAAAACTACCTTTTCCAGTCCTGTGGCCACTGCTGAGTCTTCCAAATTTGTTGACATATTGAGTGCAGCACTTTCACAACATTATCTTTAGGATTTGAAATAGTTCAACTGGAATTCCATCACCTCCACTAGCTTTGTTCATAGTGATGCTTCCTAAGGCCCACTTGACTTCACATTCCAGGATGTCTGGCTCTAGATGAGTGATCACACCATCGTGGTTATCTGGGTCATGATGATCTTCTTTGTATAATTCTGTGTACTCTTGCCACCTCTTCTTAATATCTTCTGCTTCTGTTCAGTCCATACCATTTCTGTCCTTTATTGAGCCCATCTTTGCATGAAATGTTCCCTTGGTATCTCTAATTTTCTTGAAGAGATCTCTGGTCTTTCCCATTCTATTGCTTTCGTCTATTTCTTTACATTGATCACTGAGGAAGGCTTTCTTGTCTCTCTGTGCTATTGTTTGGAACTCTGCATTCAAATGGGTATATCTTTCCTTTCCTCCTTTGCCTTTAGTGTCTCTTCTTTTCTTAGCTATTAGTAAGGCCTCCTCAGACAACCATTTTGCCTTTTTGCATTTTTTTTTCTTGGGGATGGTCTTGATCCCTGCCTCCTGTACCATGTCACGAACCTCCATCCATAGTTTTTCAGGCACTCTATCAGATCTAATCTCTTGAATCTATTTGTCACTACCATTGCATAATCACAAGGGATTTGATTTAGGTCATACCTGAATGGTCTAGTGGTTTTCCCTACTTTCTTTAACTTCAAGCCTGAATTTGGGAATAAGGAGTTCATGATCTGAGCCACAGTCAGCTCCTAGTCTTGTTTTTGCTGACTGTGTAGAGCTTCTCCATCTTTGGCTGCAGAGAATATAATCAATCTGATCTTGGTACTGACCATCTGGTGATGTCCATGTGCAGAGTCTTCTCTTGTGTTGTTGGAAGGGGGTGTTTGCTATGACCTGTTCTCTACAAAGTCTGTTAGTCTTTGCCCTGCTTCATTCTGTACTCCAAAGCCAAATTTGCCTGTTACTCCAGGTGTTTCTTGACTTCCTACTTTTGCATTCCAGTCCCCTAAAAAGGACATCTTTGGGGGGTGTTAGTTCTAGAAGGTCTTGTAGGTCTTCATAGAACCATTCAACTTCAGCTTCTTCAGCGTTACGGGTTAGGGCATAGACTTGGATTACTGTGATATTGAATGGTTTGCCTCAGATAACTCAGATGACTATTCCATTTATGTACTCCAGAACTGGGGAAATAACCCCAGGATGGGTTCAAAGACCCAGTGAGGCCACTGAGTAATGGACTTGACATTGATCACCTGACCTGCATTAGCCCCTGCTCTGACTGAGGGACCAAAGTAGTGGTTTGGATCTTCTGGAATCTGTTTCCTTTCAGACTCACTGTCCAGTAAACTCTAACATGTCTCATTATGTCCTTTCCCCAGTGCTTAATAACCCTGGTAATTGGCTGCAGATCCCTCTGGGGAAGACTGGAAGAAAGATTAATAGTATAAAATTTTAATAATATGCTGGGATCCATCCTCTTAAGTATCTGATATCCCCTTTATTAAAGAGGTTCTTGGCCTAGAATTGTTGTCGTTTAGTTGCTAAGTCATGTCCAGCTCTTTTGCCGTGGACTATAGCCCCAAATCTGGGAACTGATTCAAGGGCCGTGACCCTCTGTTCTGCTGTGTCACGTCTGCCCACTAGACCTAGAACTCTTCCACTTACACAGAACCAGGACAGGTTCGTCAGGCAGGAAGATTCAGAGGTCTGGCGGCCCTGTGTACTATGTGCCTCCAGGACCACCTTCCATCTTGCAAAGCCAACTGTTGCATTTTGGTTGTTCAGTTCTTCATTTTTCTTCTTCCTTACTTTTTAATTTAGTTTGCTAACTTGCTAAGAATAAAGAACCACTTAAAGATGCAAATGCGGTAACTCTCAAACCAGCTTAGATGCCTTCCTGTCATGTTGACATCAACGTGCACATTCAGAAGCCAAAATAAAAGCAAGCGGCCCCTCAGTTCAGTTCAGTTCAGTCGCTCAGTCATGTCTGACTCTTTGCCACCCCATGAATCGCAACACACCAGGCATCCTTGTCCATCACCAACTCCTGGAATTTGCTCAAACTCATGTCCATCGAGTCGGTGATGCCATCCAGCCATCTCATCCTCTGTCGTCCCCTTCTCCTCCTGCCCCCAATCCCTCCCAGCATCAGGGTCTTTTCCAATGAGTCAACTCTTCTCATGGGTGGCCACAGTATTGGAGTTTCCCTTAATTGCCAGGGCACGTGGTACATGGATGGCCCTGTGTATCGTGTCTCATGGGGAGGCCCCTGACTGGTGTGTCACAGTGACCTGTATGGGGTGGCCTGAGAGAACCTCCCCTACCAGCCAGCCAACTCAGGAAGGACACACAGGCGGACATATGGCCGAGAATAAAGTCAGGCAACTCACAGCGACTCATACAGACACTTGAAAATAAAAAAGTCTATACACAGCCACCTACGGTATTTCAATTTAAAAAATTTTGCCCAAGTCCTTCAGAAATATAATTTGCATGAAAGCCCACATTTCTAAAAACAATTTTCAGTTCTCACGTATGATTTCCCAGACCTCCAGACTTCTGTGTCTCCTTCTAAGTACAGATCATTTTCCAAGCTTTGGTGCAGAAAATACAAACAAGCGATTTGATTTGAAATCTAATCAGTCCACTCTTCTAGTGGAAACATGAACATTAAATTTAAATCCTCATCTCAGAAATTTTTTTTAAAGGCAACTTCAAGATTTGGGGAGGGAGAGGAAAACCAAGCTTTCGATCACCATGTCTTTCACCAGTTTCTGACCCTCCCGCCCCCTCCTCAACCTTCCCATCTTGCCTGGAAAGTGGTGAGAGGGTGAGATTGCAGTGAGAGCCCCAAGGGTGACCCAGCGTCTCCCCTGAGACAGGCCACTAATCTCTGCTGCTTCCTTCTCCGTGAAGGATGAGATCTGAACAAAAGTGTTCCCAGACCCCTTGCAGATCTTACATCCCACAGTTCTTCTCTTTTTGAGCCTCTGCCCCATCCTGTATGTCCCTGAGACAGTGGTCAGGGACTACTCCATGAGACACGACGCTCATGGTAGACATGTTACAGGACTGTCTATCTGCCCGAGACCTGGCAGTTAAGGGAACCCTAAGGGGCCACAGTTTCACAGATTTGGAAGCCAGCCGGGGCCACGAAGGATTACACACACTTAGAATTTCTCCAGGATGAGAACTGAGGCAGTTTGGGTCCCTCCCGCTCCCTTCTTTTCCACCTGGATAAAGAAGTGTGCCCCACAATTCTTAAAGCTTTTCCTGTGACTCAGACAGTAAGGAATCTGCCTGCAATGCAGGAGACTGGGGTTTGATCCCTGAGTCAGGAAGGTCCCCTGTAGAAGGACATGGCAACCCACTCGAGTATTCTTGCCTGGAGAATCTCCTGCATGGACTAGAGTCCGTGGAGTCACGAAGAGTCCAGCGTGGCTGAGCAACTGACACATTAGAGCTCTGAGGTCTGGGATGATTCTGATCCCATACGCAGAGTTCCCAGCACTAAGCAGGGCATACTGGGGGCCAGGAGGTCCTCCGGAGGTCACAGTTGGCCTCAGGAGAGTTGCATCCCATTTGTGGAGCTTCCGCTTTCATTTCCTTCAGTGTTCTTGCCTGGAGAATCCCCACCGGCAGGGGAGCCTGGCGGGCTACCATCCTTGAGGTCGCAAAGAGTCGGACACGACAGACACAGCACACAGGGCAGCTGAACATCAGGCAGAGGCTGCCTCTTCGCTTCCTGGTAGCCTTCCCCGAGCTGCCCCGAGCGGGCCCTGCCCAACCCTGACTCCTCACACTCTGCTCTCCCTCCCATGCCTGTAATCAGAGTTCAGGGGGCCAGTTCTGCCTTCTCCAGATCAACTCCCATGGGACCTAATGGATTAAATGCATGACCAAAACCCTGCCAAAAAATCAAGGCACCCACGGTGTTACCCACCCCCATGCCTTCTGTCCCTGTCTCTGCATCCATCCCTTCCTAGCCTAGTGACAGGCCACCTGTCTCCAAAAGGGCCCGTATGACACAGGAGACCGGCCCCTGGAATGGTATGTACGGGGTGGTAGGTAGGCTTCCAGGGGCCCAAGTCACACTGCACGGGAGGCTTCCTACTCCACCCACCCGTGGAACCAGCCAGATCACGCATCCATATTCATCCCTACCCCAACCCCTCCCGGAAAATAGCTGCCCAGAACGGCACTGTGCTTTCTCAAGATGTAAAATTCATGAACATATTGCTGAGGGCACGAAAAGAGTGTGTTACACTGGAACATCAGAGAACTTTGCCGCTTCTAACCAGTGGTATGCTGGTAAGCATTTAACAAGCTGGCTAGGAAAAATAATGCGTACATACACACACATTTTTATAATAAATTATATTCATCAAAAGGACATACAGCACACACTTTACAAATAATAACATACATAGTCATTTTACTGTAATTCCACATAGTGTAAATCCACATTGATTCTCACAGAACGTTTTTGTGGAATTTTCCAGAACTCTTGCTCCTGCAGCCAGCCTGTGGTTGCCATGGACAAATGAGTGTCCTTCCAACAGGAACCTTGGCTGAGATTTTCATTTACATTTAGTGAAACACAGAGGGGGACGATGCAAGTCAGAATTCACTCATTCATCAGTGACCTGAACAGCTTCTTGAACCAAATGATAGTTTTCAAATACAACTTGAATCTTTCCTCAGTTTTTTGGTGGTATTCATAGTGTAATAGGTACAGACATGAGACACTCTTAAGTTGAATCTGCATTATTAACAATTTCCCGTTTCTTCTTTGAATCCAGAGCAGAATTTTTCAGCTTCACTACTGACATTTCAGACCAGAGAATCTGAACATTCTTTTTCCTGGGGGTTGTCCTCTATGTATTAGATGTTTAACAGCATCCTGACCTCTACCCACTATGCCAGTAGTGCCCCCATCAAAAGTGTCTCCAGCGTTGACCAATGTCCCCTGGGGACAAAATCACCGCTAGTTCATAACCACCAATCTTGACAGCCAACAGAACAATAACCCGAGCTTTCATCAGTTGCGTTGACAGTTTCCATGGTAGAAATACTCCCACCGTGGCTAATTTCCAGCTATCAAAGTGACTTCAGCAACGCTATTCTGTAGAATTTCCACATAGATACAACATGTAAATAACTTCAAGAAGTGAGTAGGAAAGTAATGAGTTTTGAGTACTGATCTCATTTGCCTTGAAGATAATTAATTTTATTGTAAATTTGCATAATTTAATTTTTAACAATGGCCATGTTTGACAACCAGCTCATACACCTAAAATTTGACAATCTGCTGTCCTAGCCAGTCAAGCAAGCTCCAACACACCACCACTTCCACCCAAGAAAAGGTGCAGTTTTGAGTGAAATATTTGTGGTGTGTCTAAGTCCACCTGATGCAAATAGCTGACTCATTTGAAAAGACCCTGAGGCGGGGAAAGATTGAGGGCAGGAGGAGAAGGGGATGACAGAGGATGAGATGGTTGGATGGCATCACCGGCTCGATGGACATGGGTTTAGGTGGACTCCAGGAGTTGGTGATGGACAAGGAGGCCTGGCGTGCTGCGGTTTATGGGGTCGCAAAGAGTCGTACACGACTGAGCGACTGAACTGAACTGAACTAAGTCTGTACCTTGGAGCAGAGCTTCCGGTTTGTTTGCACCGTTTGCTTCTCCCCAGCTCTCCCCTTAGTTGAGGCACGTCCTGAAAGCACCTTCTAAGCATCAGCAGACCATGAGATGGCCAAGCACAGACACACCCTTAAAAACACAGCCTTCCAGCAGGGGACCTGGAGACTCACCTGGGAACATGATGGGATCTGAACTAGAAAGAGCCCAATCGGAAGCTCTGTGAAAAAGGAAGTGGAGTCTCTATCTGTTTTACACCTGAAACTAACACGACACCGTAAATCCATTATACTTCCATTTTCTAAGTAAAAAGGAAGTGCAGTAGGAAAGACTGAAGCTGTGACCTAAACTTAGAGACACCTGCAGGAATGCAAACTGATGCGAGGGCTACAAAATAGCACACGTGGGCTGACCGCTTGGGTGGGAATCTGTGTTGACACACAGAACAGTATCTGGAAAGGTAAAGAGATTAAGTTTCCCTCTTCCTTTGCCCCCTCTTCATCTGTTATGCTTCCCAGATACTCAGCTAATGGCTCACATGGTTCCATTTTCTCAGCCTGCTGCTTCGGAAGGAGAAAGTCCCTTCAAATCAAATTGCTCTGCACTCATTCCCATGACGAAGCACCCTTTACAGTAACACCAGGACCTCAATCTCCCTCACCACAGTCTTCATAAAGGGATAGTGTTGACTGTCAGTTTCCATAAATGCATTGCCCTGTGACACAACTCCATTTTTATTGAAGTATAGTTGATGTACAATATTATATAAGTTACCAGTGTGCAATATAGCAAGTCACAATTTCTAAAGGTTATACTCCATTTATAGTTATCATAAAATATCAGCTATTTTCCTCTGTGGTCCAATATATCCTGTAGTTTACTTTGTGTGTAACGATCTATACCTCTTAATCCCCCACACCCGTATCCCCCTTCTTCTCTTTCTCTCCCAACCAGTAACCACTAGTTTGTTCTCTATACCTATGGGTCTGCTTCTTTTCAGTAACTTTCACCAGTTTGTTGTATTTTTTAGATTTCAGATATAAATGATATCACACAGTATTTGTCTTTCTCGGTGTGACGTATTCCACTAAATGTAATACGCTCCAAGTTCATCTGTGTTGTTGAAAATGGCAACTTTTCATTCTTTTTATGGTTGAGTAGTATTCCATTTTATTGGAGAAGGAAATGGCAACCCACTCTAGTGTTCTTGCCTGGAGAATCCCAGGGACAGAGGGGCCGGGTAGGAGGCCGTCGATGAGGTTGCACAGAGTCAGACACGACTGAAGCGACTTAGCAGCAGCACTAGCAGTATTCCATTTTTTATATTGTTATATGCACCACATCTTCTTTGTCCATTCACCTGGCCACAGGCATTTAGGTTGTCTCCATATTTTGGTTACTGTGAATAGTGCTGCTATGAACAGAGGAGGCATGTAGCTTTTCGAATTAGTATTTTGGAGTTTTCGTGTATATACCCCCTAGAGTGTAATTGCTGGGTCACTGTTTCTGTTGTTCAGGCTCTAAGTGATGTCTTACTCCTTGCAGTCTCGTGGACTGCAACACACTAGGCTTCTCTGTCCTTCACTGTCTCCCAGAGTTGGCTCAAACTCATGTCAATTGGGTTGGTGATGCCATCCAACCATCTCATCTTCTGTCATCCCTTTCTCCCCCTGCCCTCAATCTTTCCCAGCAGCAGGGTCATTTCCAATGAGCTGGCTATTCCCATCAGGTGACCAAAGTACTGCAACATCAGTCCCTCCAATGAATATTCAGGATTGATTTCCTTTAGGATTGACTGGTTTGATCGTGACTGAGAGTCCAAGAGACTCTCAAGAGCCTTCTCCAGTGCCATAGTTCAAAAGCATCAATATTTTGGTGCTCAGCCTTCTTTATGGTCCAGCTCTAACACCCTTACATGACTACTGGAAAAACCAAAGCTTTGACTTTGACTATGGTGACCTTTGTTGGCAAAGTGATGCTTCTGCTTTTTAATATGCTGTCTGGGTTTGTCATCGCTTTCCTTCCAAGGACTAAGCATCTTTTAATGTCATGGTTGCTGTCACCATCCACAGTGATTTGGGATCAGAGGATAATTCTGTTTTTAGATTTTTGAGAAGTCTGCTTTCTACAGTGGCTTGATGCAACTTCATTTTAAACATAACCAATGTCATAATCATCTATTTTGCTGATCAAGGACTTGGTTCCCCTTCTAGTCAACGTGGCCTTTGGGTGTTGAATCAACTGTCACTCAAATAATCTCTCTAAACACCATCACAAGCAATGCAGAGGGTGATAAGGAGAAGGTTCCAGAAAGCACATGGGGAGACCCAGCTTCTCTTCACCCAGCTCAGGGGTCACAGCTAGTGGCATTGTACAGAGGACGAGGGGGCCTGGGGACCCCCTGTGGGTCAGGCTCCAGTCTTGGAGGGGTCAGTGGGGACCGAGCAGACAGGGGGCAGTAGCATCCCTGGGCAGCAGTCCAGCCCTTGTAACACTGCTGATCCCCTGTTTATCTGACCCTGGAGTCTCAGCCAGCTGACGCCACTCACAGAGGACTCTTCACCAGTCCTCGTCAGTCTTGGGGGTCTGGAAGTGGTGGTGGTCATCCTGGGGGCAGACCAACTGCCCCACCCAGAAGAATACATCTTCTGGGAAAGACTGCTATGGGGTGAGCCTACAGTGGAACTCTGACTTAGATGAAGAGGGTGGCTGTTCCAAGTGACTCAGGAAGCATAGGTGTGGGCAGCTTCTATGCCCATGAGTCACTCCGAGGCCGTGTTCTCCAGCAGAGAGGTCCAGGGTGCCTGGGTCAGGGGGCTGCGTGAGGGCTTAATCCATGGCTACCCAATATCTCGGACTCCACCACCTCCCAGGCAGAACTGGGTGTGAAGGAAGGGAGGGACAGGCCCCCTTAGCCGCTCCTTCAACACTGGGTGAAGAAAGTCCCAGAAATGGGCCCGGCCAGCATCTCATAACATTCAGAGCCACCTGCAGGCTGGCTTGCCTGAACCTCATAGAACAGCCAGAGGGGCTGGCACGGGTTCCACAGTCCCTCTGGGATCAGCAGTGGGAGGCAGAAGAGGAGGATGGGAGAGAGGCAGAGATGACGTTGTCCTTGCTCTTCACCCCTGGTGCGCCATCCTTGCTTTCAGGTCCCGGGGTTCAGGCTCCCTACAGTGGGCAGGGTAGGGGCTGCAGGCTCTGACCCTCAGGCCCGGCACACAGCCAGTGGTGGGAGGCCTCCTGTTCTCCCAGGAACTTTGGGAAATTCATCTGTCGTGAGTCCCACGCACTACTGGATGCTGCCCGCCAGGGGCTTTCGAGAACTCCGGGCTTCTCAGGAGCCGGGGAACCATAAGGAGCGCATCACCCGGAGCAGTGCTTGTCCTCATCTGCCTGCTTATTCCTCGGCACAGATTCTGGGGGCGGGAAGAGCGCCCTGCAGAAACGAGATGGGAGCATCACTCTTCTCGGCCACTGCTTCTCACCCCTGACTGCCTGTCAGAAACAGCTGAGGGGTTCTGCAGACAGGCCCTGCCTCAGCACACATGCATGCTAAGTCGCTTCGGTCATGTCCAGCTCTGTGTGATCCTATGGACTGTAGCTCACCAGGCTCCTCCATCCATGGAATTCTCTAAGCAGAGATGCTAGAGTGGGTTGCCTTTCCCTTCTCCAAGGGATTTTCCCGACCCAGGGATCGAGTCCGCATCTCTTAAGTCTCCTGCGTTGGCAGGCGGGTTCTTTACCACTAGTGCCACCTGGAAGTGCCTTACCCTCAGAGACTGGGATTCAAATTGCCTTACGGTGGGGCTTAGACTCTGGGATTTCTTAGACTCTTCCCCAAGATCCTAACATGCAACCAGGGCCACAGACGAGCAGCTCTAATCCAAAAATGCAGCTGGATGGGTCCCTGAGGACCCAAGGGGGCATGGCTTTTTCCACCCCAGCCCATAGCAGGGACCACCCGCATCGTAGTGGCAAGACCTCTGAGGTCAGCAGGTGCACACAGCTGTGGCTGTGGATAGTACCCAAGTGCGGATCTCGCTGGGGACCTTGTGGCCTCCCGTGTGAGACACCCAGGCGAGGGGCAGGCTCTGTGTCCAGCCAAGGGACAGGCAGTTGCATGTGGCCAGCCCCTGGAGGAGGGGCCCATTTCCCTCCCAGGACTCAGACACAGCCGGTCCATCACCCCAGGACTGGAGCCCCTGTGGCCGGCTCATCCTTAACTTTTGAGTAACTTGGGCAGGAAGCCTCATGACCTGTCCTTTTGCTGAGTTGCCTTCCAGAGACCAAGTGTCTGCCTATAACCAGGAAGCCACTGGAAGTGGCATCGGTGAGCCAGATGCAAAGTGCAGCTGAGCAGGGCCCCTGGGGCAGCAGGGAAGCCAGGCTGGGTGGGCTTTTCCCTCTCACTTCAGCTCCCATCTGATACTTAGCTCCTTTCGGGGTGAGGGGTCTCTGGGCAAGGGGCTGGGACGTGGGTGGGGAGGAGGGTTGCAGGGCTTCTTGCTGTGGATGGTGACGTCTGCTAGGTAGAGCTGGGTGCCTGCTCTGTACCAGCTGTGGGCAGATCCTTTCTAGAAAAAAGGGAAGTCTCCCCGAAAGAGTTCAACCTGTCAGTGTGTTCTGGGCACTCCTGGCTCAGGATGACTGCTGGCCTGTGTTTTATGGCTGTTCTGGGAGTCATTTTGTGCTCAGGGCCACTGTCCTGTTGGCCGGTGGGGGAGTGGGGGCGGCGGTGGGCGGGAGGGCAGGCACAGAGCAGAGAGCGCAGATGAACCTCAGGTCCTCCTAATGATAAAGGAAGAGGGTACGTGATGCCCTAAGGTGAAGATGCCTACATTCATTATTGCAGACTTCAGGTCGAATGGCCCACACTTTTAAGAAAAACTAGAAACAACATGCAAATATCCCTGCCCCTAGAAAGCTACAAGGTTCCAGGCTGACCCCAGACCATCTCAGCTTCTTATCTATTTGATGCTTTTGAACTGTGGTTTTGGAGAAGACTCTTGAGAGTCCTTGGACTGCAAGGAAATCCAACCAGTCCATCCTAAAGGAAATCAGTCCTGAATATTCATTGGAAGGACTGATGCTGAGGCTAAAACTCCAATACTTTGGCTACCTGATGCAAAGCACTAAATCATTTGAAAAGACCCTAATGCTGGCAAAGATTGAAGGCAGGAGGAGAAGGGGATGACAGAGGATGAGATGCTTGGATGGCCTCACCGACTCGATGGACATGAGTTTGGGGATTAGTGATGGACAGGGAGGCCTGTTGTGCTGCAGTCCATAGGGTCGCAAAGAGTTGGACATGGCTGAGCGACTGAACTGAACTGATGTCTATATGATCCACGGCAGGGGGGACCTCGCTCCTCTCCTCTCTGGACTTTGTCAGACCCTGGGGTCAAAAGTGTAAAAAGTTTAGCAGTGAGCATCTGTGCGTGTGTAAACGTACATGCTCACACAGACACACCACACACGTGTGCTCCTTGTGTGCATGCACATATCCCAAGCTTGCTCGTACTCTGAGGAGTGGCAGCGGTGGTGATTAAGTCACTAAGTCGTGCCCGGCTTTGCAATCCCATGAGCTGTAGCCCGCCAGGCTCCTCTGTCCATGGGCAAGAATACTGAGCAGGTGGCCATTTCTTTCTCCAGAGGATCTTCCTGACCCAGGGATCGAACTCGTGTCTCCTGCACTGCAGGCAGATTCTGTACCACTGAGCCACCAGGACCACAGCAAGCCTCCCTAACCCAGCTTCGTGGGCCTGGAACCCAGATGCCCAGGCCGTGTCTTCCTCCAGCTCCTTCTTCACCTCCCTGGCTTTCTCTGAACCCGCCATGTCCCTCTGGGCCCAGGTTCTCAGCCAAGGCCCTCTGGCCATCCCTTAGTCAAGCCAGGCTAACACCATCCCCGCAACTCCAGAAATGTGCGTTGAAGGGATGCGACATTCCATTCCCAGCACAGGTGAGGATCTCTCTTCATCCTGGGCCTTCTATTCTGGATGACAGGAAGGCCAGGCAGGCTCTGATGAAAGGAGGGGAGGGGTATTCTTGGACCCCGAAAGGTGGCAGGTAGGGATGACAAGGCAAGATAGGTTCTTGAGTGGGAAGAGCTCATCTGACATTCAAAGCGGACACAGGAGCAGGGGCCCCAGCACGTGACAGCTGGGGGGCTGGTGGCCGTGAGTCAGGACCCTCTGACTCTGGGGTGGTGTGGGACACCCAGCTAAGTCAAAGAGCTCTCTCCTGTCTGCAGGGCCTGAATTTGCATCTGACTGCAGAGGGGGCGTCCAGTGCCTCCCTACCACCCAATCCGTCCCTTATTTGAGATACACTGTCCACAAGTAAAAAGGGTTTGAGAACACTCTTGGGGGAGATAATATGCTACAGTGGTCAGGGGATGTGGAATCTGGCCACCTCTGTTCAAATTCTGACTCTGTGTGGACTTAGTTGAGCCGTTTAGCCTCTCTGAGCCTCAGTGTGCTTATTCATAAAATGAGGATAATAATAGCACTTTCAGTTCAGTCACTCAGTCGTGTCCGACTCTTTGCAACCCCATGGACTGCAGCACACCAGGCCTCCCTGTCCATCACCAACTCCCGGAGTTTACTCAAACTCATGTCCTTCAAGTCAGTGATGCCATCCAACCATCTCATCCTCTGTTGTCCCCTTCTCTTCCTGCCCTCAATCTTTCCCAGCATCAGGCTCTTTTCCAATGAGTCAGTTCTTTGCATCAGGTGACCAAACTATTGGAGTTTCAGCTTCAGCATCAGTCCTTCCAATGAATATTCAGGACTGATCTCCTTTAGGATGGACTGGTTGGATCTCCTTGCAGTCCAAGGGACTCTCAAGGGTCTTCTCCAACACCACAGTTCAAAAGCATCAATTCTTCGGTGCTCAGCTTTCTTCACAGTCCAACTCTCACATCCATACATGACCACTGGAAAAACCATAGCTTTGACTAGATGGACCTTTGTTGGCAAAGTAATGTCTCTGCTTTTTAAAGTTCTGTCCAGGTTGGTCATAGCTTTTCTTCCAAGGAGTAAGCATCTTTTAATTTCATGGCTGCAGTCACCATCTGCAGTGATTTCGGAGCCCAGAAAAATAGTCTTTCACTGTTTCCATTGTTTCTCCACTGAGCGACTTTCACTTTTAATAGCACTTTAGTGTTCATATTAATTTGCTTCTTTACAAACACTCCAAAATCTAGTGACTTAGACTAGCAGGGAACACTCTCTCTGGTATCTTCCGGGGGGCCAGGAATCTGGGGACCGGCTTGGCTGGGCAGGTCAGGTTCAGGGCACCTCTGGGTTCCACCTGCTCTTGTCTGGGCTGCTGTCATCTCAGGGCTTGCCTGGCTGGTGAGCCTGCTTTCTGGGGAGGCTCAGGCCCTTACCTGGCAAGTTGCTGCTGGCTGCTGGTGGGAGGCTTCACTTCCTCCCGACATGGGCCGCCCTGTAGGGCTGCTGCAGCATCCCCAGGCCGTGGCATCTGGTCCCCCCAGAAATGACAATCGGGCGTGGAGTCAGGCAGCCTGAGACGTTCGATCACCATCACCCCTGCCACACTCTGCTCCTCCAAAGGGAGTCACCCACGTTCAGAAGGAGGGTAATCGGGGTCCATCTTTTGAAGAGAGGACTGTCGAAGAATTACAGATGATAGAATGCCAGGAAGGAAAGAAATAGGGTGTTACACGGAGAAGGGCAGCAAAGCCCCTTAGATGGGGTGATATGGGGACCACTTTCTGAAAGACAAGAGGTAGCCAGGACAGGCAGACCTCAGAGATGTTAGGGGTTTGGTTCCAAGGCTCTATTGCCCAGTTGTGTCTGCTCTTTGTGACCCCCATGGACTGCTGACTTCCAAGCTCCTCTGTCCATGAAATTTTCCAGATAAGATTACTGGAGTGGGTTGCCACTTCATACTCCAGGGGATCTTCCCAGCCCAGGGATCTAAACCCCATCTGCTGCATCTCCGACATTGGCAGGTGGATTCTTTACCACTAGTGCCACCTGGGAAGCCCCGTTTGGTTCCAGACCACTGCAATAAAGCAAATATTACAATAAAGTAAGTCTCACACATGATCTGGTTGCCCAGTGCATATAAGTTATATTTACACTAGACTGTCGTGTACTAAGTGTGCAGTAGCCTATGTCTTCCAAAAAAGCAATGTACACACTTTCATTAATGAAACACTTTATTGCTAAAAAAAAAATGCTAACCATTATCTGCTCCTTCAGTGAGTCGTGATCTTTTTGCAATAGTGACATCAGAGATCACTGATCACAGATCATTATGACAAACATAATAAAGTTTTGAAATTTTGTAAGAATTATCAAATTTGACACAGAGGCCTGAAATGAGCAAATGCTGTTGGAAAATGGTGCCAATAGACCTACTCAACACAGAAGTGCTGCAAACTTTCAAGTTGCAAAAACATAATACCTGTTAGGTGTTAAAAAAAAGAGAGAGAGAGAGAGAGATGTCTGTGATGAGGATAGTCAAGGGATGGGCATTCCAGGTAGATGGAACCATTAGCTCAAGGGCCCATTGGAGGGAGAAGGACCTGAGGGGTTGAGACCATCCGTGAGGTCAGGGTGTCCGGAGCCAGTGAGCAAGAAGTGGGGGTGGGCGTGGAGAGACAGCATCTTCACCCATCTTCCAGGTGGCACTTTTCCCTCGGACTTTATTTCTGGGTTTTCAAAGGCCCTCCCACTGGACTTCCCTGGTAACAGAAGAACTGCCTCCCAAGGCAGGAGACATAAGAGATGTGGGTTCAATCCTTGGGTGGCAAAGATCCCCTGGAGGAGAGCACAGCAACCCACTCCAGTCTTCTTGCCTGGAGAATCCCACGGACAGAGGAGCCTGGCAGGCTACGGTTCATGGGGTCGCAAAGAGTCAGACACGACTGAGTGACTTAGCAAACCATCTACTGTGGTCTCTCCGCTTGTTTCAGAGCGGCTGGTTCAAGAGCAGAAAGGAGGGCGAGGGCACCAGGAGCGGGCAAGGCCATAGAGGACGAGACCGAGGCGCCAGTTTAGAGCGGGCAAAGCGAGCCAAGGGCCGTGGGATGTGGCCGGACCGATTCAGCTCTCCAAGGCCGCTGGCCCCGCCTGACCCGGAGAGGCAGAAAGCTGAACTGAGAGACAAGCTGCTCCCCAGCTGTGAGTGTGGACAGGTCAGCTCTGGGCTGAGGGCTGAGGCTCAGACGGAGGCCGGGGGACACTGAGGAAGAAGGCTCAGACAGGGGTTCAGTTCTTGCCAACCCACGACTGGAGGCCAGGCGACCTCTAAGCTTCCATTTTCTCACCTATAAAATCTCTAACCCTCACCTCCTCCTTCGGTAAAATCTCTTATTACTTCAAATGTGCTGGAGCCTCTCCTCTGGCTCATAAGATCTGCCTGGTAAATATTCAGGGATTTTTGTGAACTGGTTCTGAAACTGCTGAGAAGCCTGAAATCAGCCGTGGTGGGAGCGTTTACACCACGGAAATTAGAAAACACTGCAAATCAAGGCTTTTCTCCACCCACTTCTCACCACCTGCGTTTGTGCTAAGTCGCTTCAGTCAAGTCTAACTCTTTGCAACCATATGGACTGCAGCCCACCAGGCTCCTTTGTCCATGGGATTCTCCAGGCAAGAATACTGGAGTAGGTTGCCATGCCCTCCTCTGGGAGATCGTCCTGATCCAGGGATCAAACCTACATCTCTTGTGTCTCCTGCTTTGGCAGGGAAGTTCTTCACCTCTAGTGCCACCTGGGAAGCCCCCTTCTCTCTGTAGTATTGGTTTATCCACCTGCCACCGTGCATGTTTTTAAGAGTGGAGAAAAAAGATAATATTTACAGCACCTGGCACACAGTAACTTCTGCCCAAACAGCAGCTATCAGTCTACACAAACCTCTCATCAATGCAACCGTTATGACCTCTGACACGTTTTGAATCTAGACAGGAAAGTTAAGGGGCTTCCCTTATAACTCAGTTGGGAAAGAATCTGCCTGCAATGCAGGAGACCTGGGTTTGATCCCTGGGCTGGGAAGATCCCCTGGAGGAGGGCATGGTAACCCACTCCAGTATTCTTCCCTGGAGAACCCCATGGACAGAGGAGCCTGGTGGGCTGCAGTCCATGAGGTCGCAAGAGTCGGACACAACTTAGCAACTAAACCACCACCACCACCACAGGAAAGTTAGAACTCCAGAAGTCTTGCTGAATCCACCTTGCAAGATTTCTGCCAACAGCCACCTCTATGCTCCAGAGTGCCCCCCTGCTTCAGACAGTCATGTTCTTACTCTGTCAAGGATGTTGTGAACCGGGGGCATTAAGAGGAAAGACAAAGGTGAAAGTGAAAGTCACTCTGTCACGTCCAACTCTTTTTGATGCCATGGACTATGCAGTCCATGGAATTCTCCAGGCCAGAATCCTGGAGTGGGTAACCTTTCCCTTCTCCAGGTGATCTTCCCACCCCAGGGATCAAACCTTGGTCTTCCACATTGCAGGCAGATTCTTTATCAGCTGAGCCACAAAGGAAGCCCAGCAACCTCCCCAAAACCCCCTCCGCCTGGGCCACGTGGAGCATGGCCCCGAACCAAGCCCCTCCCCCACGCCCTCCACCCACCCACACAGGACCCAGAAACTGCAACTTCCCAGCACCACGCCAGGCAGTCATTCACAGCCTGCGAGCAACAGCAGGGCTGGAAGATCAACACCCAGTGTCGTCCCAGAAGCTGAGACTCTGACGCCTTCTTGCTGCTGTTGTTTTAATCAGGAGTCATATTTCAGGGGACACAGCTTGTGATGGAACTGGATGTCAGGTCAGATGACCTGGGCTCCAGCCTGCCAGGTGCTAAATGAGCAACGTCATACCAGTCAAGGCCATTTGTCACTTTTCTGTAACCAGGAATGATTGTTTTGACAATAAGGGAGATTATCAGACTATAATTGAGCACTTGTAATGGGCCAGATGGGGCTTGGGCATGGCAACCCACTCCAGGATTCCTGCCTGGAGAATCCCACGGACAGAGGAGCCTGGTGGGCTGCCGTCTATGGGGTCACAAGGAGTCGGACTCGACTGAAGCGATTTAGCACACATGCACGCAAATGATCAGACCCTCCCCTTGGTGCTTTACACTGGTGATGGCCACAGCGCAGGCCAGAACCGGTAGGTGCCAGCAGGCTGCCCGCGCTCCCAAGCAGAGGATGGACAAAGATGCCAGGGCAGCTCTGCGGGCTGGAGCCCCGGCCGCAGACCAAGCCTCCATCCCCTTGCGCAGCAGCTGCCTTCTCCAAGGCCCCCAGCCAGCTCTGCTTCTGGGATATATTCTCAGACAGTGGAGTTCACGGCTCCCATGTTCTTTCCAGGGATGGCCTCATACTCCCTGTGTTATTACAAAACAAGCTCCAGCCTTTCATTTCTTTTTTTTTCTATTGTTCATTCACAGTTTTTTCTCACTTTAATTGGAGAATAATTGCTTTACAATATTGTAATGGCCTCTGCCATACATCAACGTGAATCGGCCACAGGCATACATGTGTCCCCTTGCTCTTTTTTTTTCTTTTCTTTTCTAAATTAATTTATTTATTTTAATTGGAGGCTAATTACTTTACAATATTGTGGTGGTTTTTGCCAGACATTGGCAAGTATCAGCCATGTGTCCCCCATCCTGAACCCCCTCCCACCTCCCTCCCCATCCCATCCCTCAGGGTCATCCCAGTGCACCAGCCTTGAATGCCCTGTCTCATACATCGAACCTGGACTGAACCTCCCTCCCACCTCCCTACCCAACCCATCCGTCCAGGTTGTCACAGAGCAAAGAGCTTTGGGTCCCCTGCGTCATACATCAAACTTCCACGGGCTATCTATTTTACATATGGTAATTATAAACTTAACACACACACACACACACACACACACACCGCACACTGCACAATCTATACATTTGAGCATTATTCTCTCAAATCATCACACCAACCTTTCATTTCTGATATGGGCAGAAAATTATGTGTCATAGTGTTCACTTCCTCTGAGTCAGTTTTTCTACGTTTGCTAATTTCTAAAGATATCCTGCCCAAGTCATACAGGAGGCTAGCAGGCCCTGAGTCCAGGCTAGGAGCTTGACAAGCCCATCGCACTAAATCCAGGGCTGGGCCCCTGGCTTGGTTTCCAACCTGGAGAGTGGGGCACCACTCATCCAACCAGAAAACCGGAAAGAGCTCTGATCCAGAAGCCTCTCAATGAAACCAACCCCATTGACCACTTACATTCCATCTCAGTGTCTACCGAGTGACCATTAGAGTCCCTGAGTTAAGACTTCCATGAAGTCCAGTGCGGGCAGGACGCATTCGCCCAGGGCAGTTTTCAGGCCGGCAATGATGACTCCCCAGGGGCCAACAGGCACCATGTGAGAAGGGCTGGTGGGGACAGGCAGCGTCCACTCAGCTCCAAGGCTGGCACCACATCCTCATCTCTGCCCCTCTTACCGCGAGGTCAGGCCCCTTGGCGACACCCTGACACGCCGCTCATGCTATGACCAGGGCCGCCAGGGGGTTGGGCCGCCTTTACAGTCCTAGGTCGGGAGAAGAGACCTCTGTGGCTCTCACAGTGAACAGCTCACCTTCTAAACTATAAGCAGCTCAGTCCCTTCTTTTATTTAACTGCTGCTGGTAACCAGGGCACACACATTTGCATTTCTAAAGCCAGTGTGGGAGGTGGGAGGAATTTGTAGATTAGGACTGACATATATACACTATGGAGACTATGTAGAAAATAGATAGGACTTCCCTAGTGGCTCAGCGCTAAAGAATCCACCTGCCAATGCAGGAGACACAGGTTCGATCCCTGGGTTGGAAAGGTCCTCCCCTGGGGAAGGAAATGGCAACCCATTCCAGTATTCCTTCCTAGGAAATTCCTTAGACAGAGGAGCTTCGCAGATTTACAGTCCACGGGGTCACAAAGAGCTGGACATGATTTAGTGATTAGATAACTAAAGAGAACGTACTGTATAGCACAGGGAATTTTATTTAATTCTCTGTGATGATTAAAATGGGGAAGAAAGTCCAAAAAGGAAGGGATTTATGTACATGCGGTCATGTATGGATGTGAGAGTTGGACTGTGAAGAAGGCTGATCGCCGAAGAATTGATGCTTTTGAAGTGTGGTGTTAGGGAGGCCTGGCGTGCTGCGATTCATGGGGTCGCAAAGAGTCGGACACGACTGAGCGACTGAACTGAACTGAACTGAACTGATGTATATCACTGATTCACTTTGCTGTATGCAGAAACTAAGACAACACTGAAAAGTAACTATACTCCAATAAGAATTAATTTAAAAAGAAATACAAATGACCAATAATTACTAAAAATAATTTTTTTAAAAAAAACCTCTAAAGCAACAAACATGTTTTTAAAATAAAGCCAGTGTGTTTATTTTTAAGAAAGCATAGCTTCTCCCTGCTTTCTCTTTTGGTTTGCTTAAAAAAAAAAAGTAAAAGACTTTCAACTACAGATTAAAAGCTCCCAGGCAGTATTTGAAGATTTGCAGGACTTCCATAGCAAAGAAAAAAGTCTCAGAAAAGAGCCTTCTATCCCCAAGGCCCTGCTTTTTCTTGCTTTGTTTGACGGCCTTTGCTGGGTGTATCTGTGTAATTTTTTTTATTTTCAGGATACCACTGAACATGGGTATGTCAGAAATAAGGAACAAGGGACTATAAAAGTCAGCCAAGTTCTTCTGATATTATTCCTCCTTTACTGTAATCTCTGTTCTTTCCATGACATTTGAAAAGTCTGTTTAGCTTGACTTTCAACCAACGAAGCCACTGACAGGTTTATGAGGTTTCCAGGCAGGTCTCGTGTGGGTCTTTGAGGAATTCGACTTGCTTCTCAGGGAGACTGGTAGCCTGTACATCTGAGCGTTGAACCCATCTTAGAACTGGCTACCTTGTCACTTCGCCACCTATTGAGAAGCATCAGTTCTTCAGGAACCTTCAAAGCCCCAAGATACCTCATCTGCTCCATCCTAATGCCATGTCGCTCACGTGTGCTCACACGTGCCAGCCTGTGGCTCACACGTGCCAGCCTGTGGCCCGCAGCTGTGTAACCCCCTGCGCTGACACGGTGGCCACACACCCAGGGACAGCCCCCAGAAAGGAAGCCCCCTGCTCCCAACTCCAAAGGAAGAAATCCAGCTCTTCCTTTCACCATCGCACATGGCAAGAAAGGAACCACAATCAGCGGTACTGACACTAAAAAAAAATGCACAACGGAGCAGTTGCAAGTTAAGCTGCATTCAGGGAAAATTAGGACTATAGCCCGGGAGACAGCATTTCAGATAATGCTGAGAAATTGCCCCATAGAGGTATGGGGGATGTTGGTCTATCTGTGATTTTGGTGAAGGGGGAGTTTATGCAATCAAGCGTGCATTTTTGCAGAAGGTTTCTGCTAGTCACGAGGAGCAGATGTCACCGTGAAGGAATTTAGTGCTTTTCTAGACGCGAGGAGATGCATGAATTGGGCTTACAAAGTCGGCTCCTGAAAATATTTGACTATCTGAAGACCTGTTCTGCCAGTTTTTCCAGAGCACGGAGCGCCTCCTTTCTGCTCTGGGTATTAAAGATCAGCAGTTGCAGCAACAGATGGTTTAACCCTTATAGAGGTAGATGACAAGTGGCCATGGCAAGTGCTAATTTGTAGTTGTGTTGTAGCCACACGTTTCTGGAAACAAACTCACTCAGAAGGACGATGCAGATGGTGGAATGCAGTTTATTACACTGGCGGGCCCAAGGCAGAGTCTCCTCTTAGCCCAGGAGCCCAACCAGTTTTTGTGTAAACTTATATACCCTAAGTGTATGTCCCTNACACGTTTCTGGAAACAAACTCACTCAGAAGGACGATGCAGATGGTGGAATGCAGTTTATTACACTGGCGGGCCCAAGGCAGAGTCTCCTCTTAGCCCAGGAGCCCAACCAGTTTTTGTGTAAACTTATATACCCTAAGTGTATGTCCCTAAATTCCCTGAAACTAGTCTGAACAAAGGAAAAGAAAGATACAATCAAAGTTAACCTGTGATTCATATGCCTTAAGCCTAGGTAGTTAACAGTGGACACTTATCAATAGGCCTGTGGTCATACCCCAATAAACAGAATTTATGATTCTATTCGGTTACACAGATAATTAGGGCATTCTTTTAGGAGACATAGAGTCTAGGTATGAGCCCTGGGGCTCTTCCATGGGGGAGGGGGGCGGGGTCTGGTTTTCCAGTTGGTGTGTTGTTTCCATAGATACTGGGCATATAGCTCAAAGTCCACAGTCCAGCCCAAGATGGAGCCCTGCTTTCAAGATGGAACCAGCTTTGGTTCCTCCTTCAGTTGAGAGGGCTGAGGCAAACCCTGCCGGTATACCTCACCCCACAGCACCACACTTCCTCCTGAAATTCCTGGTATGCTCAGCCTTCCCTTGTGCACCATCAATGGAACCTCATGCACCCATTATATGGATGCATAAACTAAGGCACGTGATGGTCATAAGTCCAGTCCCTTCTGCTACAGCACAGTTTCAAAACAAATAAATCAGAACCACAGAAGATAAACACATAGTATGCTTCTTTTCATTTCAAACTTTCATTTATTTTTATTCAACAAAGTGACATTTATTGGGGGCTTATCCAACCAGTCCATTCTGAAGGAGATCAACCCTGGGATTTCTTTGGAAGGAAGGATGCTAAAGCTGAAACTCCAGTTTGCATGGCCACCTCATGCAAAGAGTTGACTCGTTGGAAAAGGCTTTGATGCTGGGAGGGATTGGGGGCAGGAAGAGAAGGGGATGACAGAGGATGAGATGGCTGGATGGCATCACTGACTCGATGGACGTGAATCTGAGTGAACTCCGGGAGTTGGTGATGGACAGGGAGGCCTGGTGTGCTACGATTCATGGGGTCACAAAGAGTAGGACACGACTGAGCGACTCAACTGAATTGAACTGAACTATAAACTGCCAAGCACCAGAAAGATACATCAGTCCAAACCAGGGGCTTTGCGCTATTGTGACCAGCTCTGTGTTCCTCTCACAAACTATGGCACTAGGAGATTCCTGATTAAAAAAAAAAGAGAGAGAGAGAGAGATCCTACTTCTTCACAGACTTGTGGTCTCTTAAAAAGCCAGTTTCATTTTGCTCCAGCTAGCAGCAGTGAAGAATTAGAATGCTTTGTCTTGGGATCCCAGAAGGCTTCCTTGCAGAGAAGCCTCTGAGAAATGGAATATTTCCTGCCAGATCAGTAAACAAAGGATGTCACTTCTTCAGCAATTGCAGTCCTTCGACAGTGAGCCCTGAGGGAACTCAGGGCTGAAAAGAATATCTGCCGTCTAGCAGTCGTCAGACCGCAGCCCCTCCTTACCCTGTGTCCTGAGGAAACTCAGCAGTGAAAACATAGGATTCTGGCCCCAGACAGGTGAGGTACATAGCAAAGGAATCAGTGAGCCCAGACTTTTGCATCTTCCTATACATAGAAAAGCGCTAAATTAACCTTGATTTTATTCTTCTCTGGCGGCTCAGCTGGTAAAGAATCCACCAGCAATGCAGGAGACCTGGGTTCAATCCCTTGGTTGGGAAGAGCCCCTGGAGAAGGGAAAGGCTACCTCCTCCAGGATTCTGGCCTGGAGAATTCCATGAACTGTATAGTCCATGGGATCACAAAGAGTCAGACATGAATGAGCAGCTTTCAGTTTCACTTTACTTCCCTAGTGGCTCAGATGGTAAAGAATCCGCCTGCAATGCGGGAGACCAGGGTTCAATCCCTGGGTCAGGAAGATTCCCTGGAGAAGAACATGGCAACCCAACCTAGTATTCTTGTCTGGAAAATCCCATGGACAGAGGAGCCTGGTGGGCTACAGTCCATGGGGTCACAAAGGGTTGGACACGACTGAGCAAGCAATACTCACCTTTTCACTTTGAGATATCTGCATGCCTGGGTGCTAAGTCGCTACTGACTCTATGTGACCCACAGACTGTAGCCCGCCAAGCTCCTCTGTCCATGGGATTCTCCAGGCAAGAATACTGGAGTGGGTTTCCATTTCTTCCTCAAGGATCTTCCCGACCCAGGGATCAAATTTTTGTCTCTTATGTCTCCTGCATTAGCAGGCAGATTCTTTACCCCTAGCGCCACCTGGGAAGCCCTGTGATACCTGGTTTTCCCTTAATTAACAGAAATCTTTTGATGTTCAAACTACCTGCCCTTTGTTACAAAACTCCTATATAACCTGGTTCCCTCTCTCGGCCCCCTCAGACCAATTCTCTCAGGGATACTTGAGATGCTGCCTCCTGGGCTTAACGTCCTAAAAATTCCCATCCAATAAAACATAACTCTCAGCTTCTAGGTTGTGAATATTTTTTTAAGTCAACACCTCACTATCCTTCAAAAAAAAAATCACCAGGAATATATCAGCACCTCCAGCAACCGCTTTGCCTGGGCCTTCCTTGCCCCAAAGGTTTCCTTTTCCTAGTAAAGTCTGTTTAACATGCAAAACTTACAGTCTGGGCTTGCAGATGGCATCCGTGTTTAATTCTCTGCTGCTCACTGTGTCTTCTGTCTTATCCCAGCTCCAGATGTTTTCAAATGTTCCTGACAGCTATTTACAGGCATGCCACGTCTGACCTCAGACCCCCACGGGGGAGCGACCCTCAGCTCCAAAGCCATTTAGTACATGCTCTAGGGTCCAGCCCTGTTCCCAATGCCATAAAACCAAGGCACCCCTAGGAGTGAAGGCAGGGACATCAGATGCTCAGAAGCCAAGGAGAGCGAGGACCCAGACTAGACCCCTGCTTTACAATCAATCCAAGGGTGCCCAGGATTCTTCGGGGCTCGCCTGTGAAACATCACCATGAGTGTTCCCTTGTTCTACTATAAGAGACGTGTCAAATGATGAGAAGTAGTGGAGAAGGCAATGGCACCCCACTCTAGTACTCTTTTGCCTGGAAAATCCCATGGACAGAGGGTTCAGTCCATGGGATCTAAGAGTCAGACACGACTGAGCAACTTCCCTTTCACTTTCACTTTCGTGCATTGAAGAAGGAAATGACAACCCACTCCAATGTTCTTGCCTGGAGAATCCCAGGGACGGGGGAGCCTGGTGGGCTGCTTTGGGGGTCGCACAGAGTCGGACGCGACTTAGCAGCAGCAGCAGCCAGAAAAAGGAGAACAGACGGCCCTCTGGAATGCATTCTGCCTTAACATTATCTGGATGGGTCTTCCCCAGCTTCCTGTCCAGAGTCCCCTTTCGGCACCAGGAGCTGAACCAGGCAGAGAACTCTGAGTTCCAACCAGCGAACCAGGCAGACAGCCGTCCACCTCTCCAGATGCAGCCTTCTGTGTCTATTTGGTTTAGGAAACTGGGAGGCATCCTCTCCATGGGACCGGAACCCTGCCACCCTTTGCAGCTGACCCCCGGCTGCCGCTCCCCCCGACGTGGTCCCTCTCCCATCAGAGACCCATGATTCCCAAGAAGAAGCGCACGTGTATCCTCACTGTGCTGATTACTGGAAGAAAAGTTATGACCAACCTAGATAGCATATTCAAAAGCAGAGACATTACTTTGCCAGCAAAGGTCCATCTAGTCAAGGCTATGGTTTTTCCAGTGATCATGTATGGATGTGAGAGTTGGACTGTGAAGAAAGCTGAGAATTGATGCTTTTGAACTATGGTGTTGGAGAAGACTCTTCAGAGTCTCTTGGACTGCAAGGAGATCCAACCAGTCCATTCTGAAGGAGATAAGCCCTGGGATTTCTTTGGAAGGAATGATGCTAAAGCTGAAACTCCAGTATTTTGGCCACCTCATGCAAAGAGTTGACTCATTGGAAGACTCTGATGCTGGGAGGGATTGGGGGCAGAAGGAGAAGGGGACGACCAAGGATGAGATGGCTGGATGGCATCACTGACTCGATGGATGTGAGTCTGAGTGAACTCCGGGAGTTGGTGATGGACAGGGAGGCCTGGCGTGCTGCGATTCATGGGGCTACAAAGAGTCAGACACGACTGAGCGACTGAACTGAACTGAACTGAACTGAGGGGACAGCCAAGATCACAGCTGTCATCCAAGCCAGGAAAGGCCTTCTCGGGCCCCAACTTTTCACTCTGGTTGTTTGGGAGGTTCAGAGCGCTGCACTTCCACGTTGAGGCAGCAGGAACCTCCCCCCACCCCCAACCCTAGGCATGCAGAGGTGGGGGCTGCCCCCCTCCCCCAACCCAGCTAGCGACTGAACTGAACTGAACTGAACTGATGTATATCACTGATTCACTTTGCTGTATGCAGAAACTAAGACAACACTGAAAAGTAACTATACTCCAATAAGAATTAATTTAAAAAGAAATACAAATGACCAATAATTACTAAAAATAATTTTTTTAAAAAAAACCTCTAAAGCAACAAACATGTTTTTAAAATAAAGCCAGTGTGTTTATTTTTAAGAAAGCATAGCTTCTCCCTGCTTTCTCTTTTGGTTTGCTTAAAAAAAAAAAGTAAAAGACTTTCAACTACAGATTAAAAGCTCCCAGGCAGTATTTGAAGATTTGCAGGACTTCCATAGCAAAGAAAAAAGTCTCAGAAAAGAGCCTTCTATCCCCAAGGCCCTGCTTTTTCTTGCTTTGTTTGACGGCCTTTGCTGGGTGTATCTGTGTAATTTTTTTTATTTTCAGGATACCACTGAACATGGGTATGTCAGAAATAAGGAACAAGGGACTATAAAAGTCAGCCAAGTTCTTCTGATATTATTCCTCCTTTACTGTAATCTCTGTTCTTTCCATGACATTTGAAAAGTCTGTTTAGCTTGACTTTCAACCAACGAAGCCACTGACAGGTTTATGAGGTTTCCAGGCAGGTCTCGTGTGGGTCTTTGAGGAATTCGACTTGCTTCTCAGGGAGACTGGTAGCCTGTACATCTGAGCGTTGAACCCATCTTAGAACTGGCTACCTTGTCACTTCGCCACCTATTGAGAAGCATCAGTTCTTCAGGAACCTTCAAAGCCCCAAGATACCTCATCTGCTCCATCCTAATGCCATGTCGCTCACGTGTGCTCACACGTGCCAGCCTGTGGCTCACACGTGCCAGCCTGTGGCCCGCAGCTGTGTAACCCCCTGCGCTGACACGGTGGCCACACACCCAGGGACAGCCCCCAGAAAGGAAGCCCCCTGCTCCCAACTCCAAAGGAAGAAATCCAGCTCTTCCTTTCACCATCGCACATGGCAAGAAAGGAACCACAATCAGCGGTACTGACACTAAAAAAAAATGCACAACGGAGCAGTTGCAAGTTAAGCTGCATTCAGGGAAAATTAGGACTATAGCCCGGGAGACAGCATTTCAGATAATGCTGAGAAATTGCCCCATAGAGGTATGGGGGATGTTGGTCTATCTGTGATTTTGGTGAAGGGGGAGTTTATGCAATCAAGCGTGCATTTTTGCAGAAGGTTTCTGCTAGTCACGAGGAGCAGATGTCACCGTGAAGGAATTTAGTGCTTTTCTAGACGCGAGGAGATGCATGAATTGGGCTTACAAAGTCGGCTCCTGAAAATATTTGACTATCTGAAGACCTGTTCTGCCAGTTTTTCCAGAGCACGGAGCGCCTCCTTTCTGCTCTGGGTATTAAAGATCAGCAGTTGCAGCAACAGATGGTTTAACCCTTATAGAGGTAGATGACAAGTGGCCATGGCAAGTGCTAATTTGTAGTTGTGTTGTAGCCACACGTTTCTGGAAACAAACTCACTCAGAAGGACGATGCAGATGGTGGAATGCAGTTTATTACACTGGCGGGCCCAAGGCAGAGTCTCCTCTTAGCCCAGGAGCCCAACCAGTTTTTGTGTAAACTTATATACCCTAAGTGTATGTCCCTAAATTCCCTGAAACTAGTCTGAACAAAGGAAAAGAAAGATACAATCAAAGTTAACCTGTGATTCATATGCCTTAAGCCTAGGTAGTTAACAGTGGACACTTATCAATAGGCCTGTGGTCATACCCCAATAAACAGAATTTATGATTCTATTCGGTTACACAGATAATTAGGGCATTCTTTTAGGAGACATAGAGTCTAGGTATGAGCCCTGGGGCTCTTCCATGGGGGAGGGGGGCGGGGTCTGGTTTTCCAGTTGGTGTGTTGTTTCCATAGATACTGGGCATATAGCTCAAAGTCCACAGTCCAGCCCAAGATGGAGCCCTGCTTTCAAGATGGAACCAGCTTTGGTTCCTCCTTCAGTTGAGAGGGCTGAGGCAAACCCTGCCGGTATACCTCACCCCACAGCACCACACTTCCTCCTGAAATTCCTGGTATGCTCAGCCTTCCCTTGTGCACCATCAATGGAACCTCATGCACCCATTATATGGATGCATAAACTAAGGCACGTGATGGTCATAAGTCCAGTCCCTTCTGCTACAGCACAGTTTCAAAACAAATAAATCAGAACCACAGAAGATAAACACATAGTATGCTTCTTTTCATTTCAAACTTTCATTTATTTTTATTCAACAAAGTGACATTTATTGGGGGCTTATCCAACCAGTCCATTCTGAAGGAGATCAACCCTGGGATTTCTTTGGAAGGAAGGATGCTAAAGCTGAAACTCCAGTTTGCATGGCCACCTCATGCAAAGAGTTGACTCGTTGGAAAAGGCTTTGATGCTGGGAGGGATTGGGGGCAGGAAGAGAAGGGGATGACAGAGGATGAGATGGCTGGATGGCATCACTGACTCGATGGACGTGAATCTGAGTGAACTCCGGGAGTTGGTGATGGACAGGGAGGCCTGGTGTGCTACGATTCATGGGGTCACAAAGAGTAGGACACGACTGAGCGACTCAACTGAATTGAACTGAACTATAAACTGCCAAGCACCAGAAAGATACATCAGTCCAAACCAGGGGCTTTGCGCTATTGTGACCAGCTCTGTGTTCTGCTCACAAACTATGGCACTAGGAGATTCCTGATTAAAAAAAAAAGAGAGAGAGAGAGAGATCCTACTTCTTCACAGACTTGTGGTCTCTTAAAAAGCCAGTTTCATTTTGCTCCAGCTAGCAGCAGTGAAGAATTAGAATGCTTTGTCTTGGGATCCCAGAAGGCTTCCTTGCAGAGAAGCCTCTGAGAAATGGAATATTTCCTGCCAGATCAGTAAACAAAGGATGTCACTTCTTCAGCAATTGCAGTCCTTCGACAGTGAGCCCTGAGGGAACTCAGGGCTGAAAAGAATATCTGCCGTCTAGCAGTCGTCAGACCGCAGCCCCTCCTTACCCTGTGTCCTGAGGAAACTCAGCAGTGAAAACATAGGATTCTGGCCCCAGACAGGTGAGGTACATAGCAAAGGAATCAGTGAGCCCAGACTTTTGCATCTTCCTATACATAGAAAAGCGCTAAATTAACCTTGATTTTATTCTTCTCTGGCGGCTCAGCTGGTAAAGAATCCACCAGCAATGCAGGAGACCTGGGTTCAATCCCTTGGTTGGGAAGAGCCCCTGGAGAAGGGAAAGGCTACCTCCTCCAGGATTCTGGCCTGGAGAATTCCATGAACTGTATAGTCCATGGGATCACAAAGAGTCAGACATGAATGAGCAGCTTTCAGTTTCACTTTACTTCCCTAGTGGCTCAGATGGTAAAGAATCCGCCTGCAATGCGGGAGACCAGGGTTCAATCCCTGGGTCAGGAAGATTCCCTGGAGAAGAACATGGCAACCCAACCTAGTATTCTTGTCTGGAAAATCCCATGGACAGAGGAGCCTGGTGGGCTACAGTCCATGGGGTCACAAAGGGTTGGACACGACTGAGCAAGCAATACTCACCTTTTCACTTTGAGATATCTGCATGCCTGGGTGCTAAGTCGCTACTGACTCTATGTGACCCACAGACTGTAGCCCGCCAAGCTCCTCTGTCCATGGGATTCTCCAGGCAAGAATACTGGAGTGGGTTTCCATTTCTTCCTCAAGGATCTTCCCGACCCAGGGATCAAATTTTTGTCTCTTATGTCTCCTGCATTAGCAGGCAGATTCTTTACCCCTAGCGCCACCTGGGAAGCCCTGTGATACCTGGTTTTCCCTTAATTAACAGAAATCTTTTGATGTTCAAACTACCTGCCCTTTGTTACAAAACTCCTATATAACCTGGTTCCCTCTCTCGGCCCCCTCAGACCAATTCTCTCAGGGATACTTGAGATGCTGCCTCCTGGGCTTAACGTCCTAAAAATTCCCATCCAATAAAACATAACTCTCAGCTTCTAGGTTGTGAATATTTTTTTAAGTCAACACCTCACTATCCTTCAAAAAAAAAATCACCAGGAATATATCAGCACCTCCAGCAACCGCTTTGCCTGGGCCTTCCTTGCCCCAAAGGTTTCCTTTTCCTAGTAAAGTCTGTTTAACATGCAAAACTTACAGTCTGGGCTTGCAGATGGCATCCGTGTTTAATTCTCTGCTGCTCACTGTGTCTTCTGTCTTATCCCAGCTCCAGATGTTTTCAAATGTTCCTGACAGCTATTTACAGGCATGCCACGTCTGACCTCAGACCCCCACGGGGGAGCGACCCTCAGCTCCAAAGCCATTTAGTACATGCTCTAGGGTCCAGCCCTGTTCCCAATGCCATAAAACCAAGGCACCCCTAGGAGTGAAGGCAGGGACATCAGATGCTCAGAAGCCAAGGAGAGCGAGGACCCAGACTAGACCCCTGCTTTACAATCAATCCAAGGGTGCCCAGGATTCTTCGGGGCTCGCCTGTGAAACATCACCATGAGTGTTCCCTTGTTCTACTATAAGAGACGTGTCAAATGATGAGAAGTAGTGGAGAAGGCAATGGCACCCCACTCTAGTACTCTTTTGCCTGGAAAATCCCATGGACAGAGGGTTCAGTCCATGGGATCTAAGAGTCAGACACGACTGAGCAACTTCCCTTTCACTTTCACTTTCGTGCATTGAAGAAGGAAATGACAACCCACTCCAATGTTCTTGCCTGGAGAATCCCAGGGACGGGGGAGCCTGGTGGGCTGCTTTGGGGGTCGCACAGAGTCGGACGCGACTTAGCAGCAGCAGCAGCCAGAAAAAGGAGAACAGACGGCCCTCTGGAATGCATTCTGCCTTAACATTATCTGGATGGGTCTTCCCCAGCTTCCTGTCCAGAGTCCCCTTTCGGCACCAGGAGCTGAACCAGGCAGAGAACTCTGAGTTCCAACCAGCGAACCAGGCAGACAGCCGTCCACCTCTCCAGATGCAGCCTTCTGTGTCTATTTGGTTTAGGAAACTGGGAGGCATCCTCTCCATGGGACCGGAACCCTGCCACCCTTTGCAGCTGACCCCCGGCTGCCGCTCCCCCCGACGTGGTCCCTCTCCCATCAGAGACCCATGATTCCCAAGAAGAAGCGCACGTGTATCCTCACTGTGCTGATTACTGGAAGAAAAGTTATGACCAACCTAGATAGCATATTCAAAAGCAGAGACATTACTTTGCCAGCAAAGGTCCATCTAGTCAAGGCTATGGTTTTTCCAGTGATCATGTATGGATGTGAGAGTTGGACTGTGAAGAAAGCTGAGAATTGATGCTTTTGAACTATGGTGTTGGAGAAGACTCTTCAGAGTCTCTTGGACTGCAAGGAGATCCAACCAGTCCATTCTGAAGGAGATAAGCCCTGGGATTTCTTTGGAAGGAATGATGCTAAAGCTGAAACTCCAGTATTTTGGCCACCTCATGCAAAGAGTTGACTCATTGGAAGACTCTGATGCTGGGAGGGATTGGGGGCAGAAGGAGAAGGGGACGACCAAGGATGAGATGGCTGGATGGCATCACTGACTCGATGGATGTGAGTCTGAGTGAACTCCGGGAGTTGGTGATGGACAGGGAGGCCTGGCGTGCTGCGATTCATGGGGCTACAAAGAGTCAGACACGACTGAGCGACTGAACTGAACTGAACTGAACTGAGGGGACAGCCAAGATCACAGCTGTCATCCAAGCCAGGAAAGGCCTTCTCGGGCCCCAACTTTTCACTCTGGTTGTTTGGGAGGTTCAGAGCGCTGCACTTCCACGTTGAGGCAGCAGGAACCTCCCCCCACCCCCAACCCTAGGCATGCAGAGGTGGGGGCTGCCCCCCTCCCCCAACCCAGCTGCACACACCGCGGGCATTTGCCGCTCACTTGTGCGCCTTTGCACGGAGCCAGCCCCACAGCCATCACTCAGCTCAGGATTTGTCTTCTCTGGGTCCTCCCCCTGCTCCTTGCTGACCCAATTCCGACT
This sequence comes from Cephalophus harveyi, assembly GCA_006410635.1. Lineage (NCBI taxonomy): Eukaryota > Metazoa > Chordata > Mammalia > Artiodactyla > Bovidae > Cephalophus > Cephalophus harveyi. The sequence continues at coordinate 188,251 of SJYT01073455.1, read as the reverse complement.
CCTGGAAACATATATTTCCTTCTTTCGCTTCAGAAATTTACTATACAGTGCCTTGGGGTTTTCTTGCATTCTCAGCTCAAGAATCAGATTCCCTTCCAGGCAGAGGCAAAGCCTGACAGTTTCCCAGGGGCCCCTCAGTTCCTCACAGCACACGGGACCCTAAAATCACAGATTTAGTGCTGCATCTCCTGGACCAAGCTGGCCCATTGATGTGAATGAAACTCTTCCTACGGAAACCTGCTGGGCTGTCTGGGTTCAGCGAGCTTGTTTAAACATATCTGGGCCACCTAGCCAGGCTTTTGGGCACTGAAGCCTCGTGGATTTCCAGGATTTATTGATATTAGCATCGCTGCGTTCTGGCATCTCTGGTGAGCCAACAGCTGCACGTCGGCCGTGGTGGGCCCCAGCTTCTCTACTTCCTCTCCGCCCCGCCCCGGTCTCCACGGGCTCCTGGCTTTGCTCTCCCCTCCCTTCTCCTCCCTGACCCCTTCCTCTCACTTCTTCCTTCTCTCTGCAGCCCTCTCAGCTTTTGTTGCCACCCATGACTTCTCTCTCTCTGAGTTTTAATCATCAGTTATACAGGATTGTTGATTGAGAGATGGAAAGAATTTCTGCACTCACTAGTATGTTTGAGTGCCTGCTGTTAGACGTTGAGAAAAGGGTGTTGAATTAGGTCATGCTCTCCCTGCTCTTTTTCTATTTCAGTTGATATAATTGTATGACTTTTCTTTTCTACCATGTTGGTAGGGTGTTAAATAGGGCTTCCCTGGTGGCTCAGCAGTAAAAAAAAAAAAAATCCACCTGTCAATGAAGGAGGCACAGGTTTGATCCCTGAGTTTGAGAAGATCCCCTGGAGAAGGAAATGGCAACCCACTCCAGTGTTCTTACCTGAAAAATCTCATGGACAGAGGAGCCTGGCAGGCTATAGTCCATGAGGTCACAAAGGGTCAGACATGGCTTAGGGACTAAACAACAACGCTGACTTCTCTAGCTGGCTAACAGTCAGCCCTCCAGGAAGAGAAAGACTGGGTGGCCCGCTGCCATCCTGTAGCGTCATCTCCTACTGGGCGAAGCTCCGTGTCAGGTCATCCATTGACTGGTCGCAATCTAGAACAGCTGCCTTTGCAATCAGGTGTCCATCGCTGGTCTGGTCAGCTGTGAGCAGGGGAACAGGCCCTCTTGGAATGAATCAGAGCAGCCTGTGGAGGAAAACCCCTCCAAAGGGGCCACAGATGTGGTAGACTCCGGAGTCCGAGGTCTCATGAGGACACTGAGCGGCGTGCCTTGCGGTGAATGCTTTTCCACTTTCAACTTGGTGAATAACAGATCCTTGAGATTCTGAAGGGCTCTTCTTTTATCAACATCATTTTCAGTAGCCATTGAACGCTCAATTGAATTTGCAAAAGAACGGGATTACTGTACACAGTGGATAGACTTCCATTACTACCCATTCTTCAGCTGTGCTAATTCACTCTTTTGAATTTGATGCCTTCTGTTCACACAATGGAAAAGTCTTGCTTCCCCCTCTCTTTCCTTCCTTCATTCATTTACTAAGAATGCACTGAGAAATGACCGTCTATCAAGTATTGCACTAGAGCCTGCCAATACAGAAATCAAAAAAAATAAATTGTTCCTGTTTTCAAAGACCTCCTAACAGTAAAAGAGTTCACAGTAGTACAAGGGATGGTGAAATGTTCATCATTTTTCCACATTATTCTTCCCTTCGGGAAGCGTTTTAGAAGATGCCACCAGCATACTTTTAAACTCGGTACACAGAAGCCGAGTTGGTTACCGTCAGGAGCCTTCTGTGACATCATAAACACTGCATTTAAAGAGGAGCCCATCCTTGGAGTTGAAACACCTCTGGACAGCTAGACTCGTTCCCTACAGCCCCTCAGTTCCCTGGGTTTGCTAAGCAAAGAAATTTCTCACGCTTCTCGCTACACATGGCAAGTACAAACTCACTCCATACCAGGACCTTGCACTTGACTCCCGGAGGGGTCCAATGTGTAAGTGTGGATACAAGCAGGTGATCATCACAACAACATGTCCCATTTCCAGTGCCCCCGCCCTGGGCCCAGCATCCTCCCGGGAGCAGGGCCAGGCGAGGCTGAGCTCTCTCCCTCTTCAGCAGGCAGCACTCTACATGGCCTCCCAAGAAAATCCCCAGCAGGCCAGGGCTCACGCTACAGCTGCCCCATGAATCATTTTAGGCGTGGAGAATTCCAGTGAGGGATTGGACCTTTAGCAAATGCTCATGAGCCTGAAGGCAAAGGCCATCGCATCTTCTCTGTGCGTCCGGCTCTCTCCACTGTTTCTTGGACTTGCTAAGTGCCCGCTCTGCAAAAGACAGTTCCTTCAGGGTGCTCAGAAATGTCATCCCCTCCTTTATTTAGTGGCTTCTTCAAAAGGGCACCATGAAACACCAATACAAGCAGGGTTCTCTTATTTCCAAGGCTTTCTTGTTGGTGTCATTAATTCTATTAACCTTAAGCTCTGTTCGGTATTATGTGACAGCCTGGATGGGATGGCAGTTTGGGGCAGAACGGATACATGTATATGTATGGCTGAGTCCCTCTACCTGAAACTAATCATGACACTGTTAATCAGCTATTCTCTGATATAAAATAAAATGTGTTAGTTGCTAAGTCACATCCTACTCTTCGAGACCCCATGGACTATAGCCTGTCAGGCTCCTCTGTCCATAGAATTCTCCCAGCAAGAATATTGGAGTGGGTAGCCGTTCCCTTCTCCAGGGGATCTTTCTGACCCAGGGATTGAACCTGGGTTTCCCACATTGGAGACAGATTCTTTACCTTCTGAACCACCAGGAAAGCCCATTAAATAAAAAGCTTTTTTTTAATTAACGAAGAGCAAAATTTAAAAATTTAGAAGTAACATTTAACATAACTTCCAAACTTTATTATAAGTATCTAAATCATGGTCAGGACTAATCTTCAAAAAAAATCAGCATGTAACATTATTTAATCTAACTTCTTTCACTCCAACTTTGAAATATAAGGAAGACTTAAAATGCAGTGTACTGATTTCTATTGTGTAATGTAAAAACATTAAAAGAAAAGAAATAGGAATTTAGAAATTTATCATATTGCAAATGGTAGGGGAAAGGTGGTTATTTATTACTGAATTTGTGGTTATGTCCAAAATAAAACAATTTTATTTTTGCTCTGCCAAAAAAAAAAAAAAAAGTTATTAATCCTAAACCCATAACAAGGGCTTTTATGAGTGTGTAGCAAGATCGCATGGAGAAGGCAATGGCACCCCACTCCAGTACTCTTGTCTGGAAAATCCCATGGACGGAGGAGCCTGGTAGGCTGCAGTCCATGGGGTCCACAAAGAGTCAGACACGACTGAGCGACTTCACTTTCACTTTTCACTTTCATGCATTGGAGAAGGAAATGGCAACCCACTCCAGTGTTCTTGCCTGGAAAATCCCAGGGATGGCGGAGCCTGGTGGGCTCTCATCTATGGGGTCGCAGAGTCGGACACGACTGAAGTGACTTAGCAGCAGCAGCAGCAGCAGCAAGATCGCAGCTTCAGGCAAGTTCCTGGTTCTTATCAACTGTAGTTTCTAATAAAACTACTGCACTGATGTAGGCTTCTGTGCTCTGTTGCCAGTAAAACAGTAAGCTTTTTTAGAACACATCAATCCAAATACTTTATCCCACAGATAACGGTTCAGCTCTGTGACTCTGTAGCCCAGCCCCTTCATTTCATAAGATAATGTCCTACTGATGATCATCAATGTGAGAAGACTCCAAACCATCATCGCTTAGTGACTGAACAACAACAAGGACTGCAATGTGAGGGACCATTGCCCTTTAACATTGTCATTTACTCCCCAAAGATTGGTTTGCCCTACACCCCATGCTGCCTCGGTGGGTTATGTCCTCATAGCAAGCAAAAGGACTTGCTTAATTGTAAAAAAAAAAAGAAGAAGAAGAAGAAGAAAAATAAACGATTAAGTAAATTAGGGGGAAAAAAAGGACTTGCTTAAGACCATTTTTCAACCTCCGGCATCCCTTAGAGTCTATCCTTAAGCTAATAGAGTAGACATTTCTAGGATCACAACCCACAAACACAACTTCCTCGTCTCTTCAATATGATGAGCTTAAGCACAAAGCCTCTCTTTACACTGGAGTCTAAATCCTCTTGGAAGGCATCCAGGACAGCCCTGGCAAACCACTCTGTCTCCACAACACAGAAAGTTATAGCTGGGTTCCAGACATGGGTGCCATGAAAATTCCATCTCATACAGCTCAGCGATACATCAAGTCCAAGTGTATTTATGAAGCGGCTCCTGAGGAGTCCCCAGCATGATGCCGTGTTATCTCCCAGCTGAGGATATTTCTTCAGGTTGTGCTGGTGTCTGCCCAGCTTCACACACACATATTCATCCTCTGCTCTACTCTTTCCTGAGCAAAGTTGCTCCTGGCTCAAACCCAAGTTCCTTGAAGTGATGCCCAAACCTGCTGCCACCCACCTCTCCCTCTGACCTTTGATGTCTACACATCTGCTGTTGTATGTAGACATCAACCCACCCCACCCACTTCCTACCTATCACCAAGACTACCTGTACTGCCACTCAAGAACTAAGAATTATATAAGTTAATCTATACATTTCTGTTTTCAATATTTATTTATTTGGCTAACTTGGGCCTTAGTTGCAGCACACAGAATCTTCATTGCACTTTGCAGGACTTTTCGTTGTGGTGTGTGGGCCCTCTAGTTGCAAGGTCCACAGCATGTGGGATCTTAGTTCCCTGACCAAGGGCCAAACTCGCGTCCCCTGCATTGCAAGGCAAATTCTTAACCACTGGACCACAGGGAAAGCCCCAATCTGTACACTTCTAAAAGAATGCCTCCCATCAACAAGTGTACCTGTAGGTGTGTAGAGGTGAGAGATACATACAACCTGAGGGTTAAATATCCTTTGCCTACTCCGGGTTAATTGCTCTTTACCTAGCAAAACATCGCAAGACGAAGATCACCTTGCAATCTTTAATGTCTAGGTCTTTTCCACAGATTTGTCCCTGGACTTTTTTCCTGTCATTGTAGTTTCATGGGGCTCCCAATTTTCAGGTCAGTGAGACCCCAGTGGAGACACTAAGACCCATGGGTTTGTCCTTTGTACTTACAAAGTCAAGGATGAATTTGAATAAAGTGAACCTAAAGCAAATTAAATTGCAAGATCCTGGAGCAGCTGTCAAACCTCACCCTAGAGTGCTGGAACGTAACGGACAGACAGTGGGAGAAGCAAGAGACTCCATCTATTACAGAGAGAGACTGGATTTCTGAATATTTCCGCTGAGGCTTGACCGTCTTGATTTTTTATGAATTCTTCCATTCTCTATCACCCGTGCACTCATTTTGTCATATTTTCCCCAAGATAAACCCAAGCTCTGATGTTTAGGCTGTTTCCACATTCTGGCTATTGTATTAATGAATAGTAATGAACATCGGAGTCCATGTGTGTTTTGGAAACAATTTAAATGTCCAGCAACAGATGAATGGATAAAGAAGATGTGGTGGACACACAGTGGAACATTCTCAGCCATAAAAGAAACAGAATTGGGTCCTCTGTAGAGATGTTGATGGATCTAGAGTCTGACACAGAGTGAAGAAAGTCAGAAAAAGGAAAACAAATATTGTACATTAATTAATATATGGGGAATCTAGAAAAATGATAAAGGTGAATCTACTTCCAGGGCAGCAATAGAGATGCAGACGTAGAGAATGGATGTGTGGATACACAGTGGGAAGGGGAGGCTGAGATGAAGCGGGACGTTAGTTTGACATTTACACACTACCAAGTGTAAACCCTTGCCTGGAGAATCCCAGGGATGGCGGAGCCTGATGGGCTGCCGTCTATGGGGTCGCACAGAGTCGGACACGACTGAAGCGATTTAGCAGCAGCAGCAGCAAGTGTAAACCAGACAGCGAGCGGGAAGCTGCAGTCGGGCACAGGGAGCGCAGCGCAGTGCTCCGTGATGACCTCGAGGGGAGGATGAAGCTGGAAGGGAGGCTCAGAGGAAGGGAACGTATGGATACACATGGCTGAGTCACATTGTTGTGCAGCAGAAACTAACACAACATTGTAAAGCAATTATTCTCCAATTTAAAAAAAAAAAAACTCTGAGAAAACCTGAAACTCTGTTGAGATTCTAGAGATGGACTCCCGACGTCCATCTCTAACAGGCTTCTTTCCTCCAATCCTTGATGCCTTGGGGTCCAGTTCCCTCCTCCCCAGCCACCACTCCCATCCTGGCCAAAACACAGCTGAAAACCCATCTCTTTTAAGAGCTTGCTCCGACAAGGACAATCCTGCAACAATTAACATATTCTTTCAGAAAAGTCTCCATTCACAAGTCAATTGTGAAGCTACTCACAACCCTCAGGGGCACAATCATTACAATCCCAGCTTTTCCTGGTTCTGAGCTCCTGCCACCAAGGATGGGGGAGCCGCGCCGTCTCTGTCTTTCTTGATGGACAACAGCTCTTCCTGGGGCTGAACAAGTAGCTTGAGAGGTTCTGGGAAGGGTTCCCCGTCCTGGACTGTGTGGTTATCTACACATCCACATGATCCATTCAAAGGAACAAGATCTTATGAGCATGAAATCATGCCTCTAGGTCCACTGAAGCCCCCAAGACCTCTGCCTCCCACAGGCTCAGCACCGTGGCTTAGCCTCCAGGCATTTCCATGTCAGCCTGTGTCAGTTTCTAGCCTCCAGGCATTTCCATGTCAGCATGTGTCAGTTTCCAAATGTTGCTACCACAAAACCTGTGACTCAAAGAACGCAAATTTATTATCTGACAATTGTGAGGGAAGTCTGACGTAGGTCTTACTGGGCTAAAATCAAGTTTCCTGTAAGTTCTAGGGGAAAATCCATTTGTTTGACGTTTCCACCTGCTGGAGGCTGCCCATGTGACTCTGGATTCCCCTCCTCCTTCTGCAACAGCAGCCCCATGGGGCCAAGTCCTTCTTCTGCTGCATGTCTCGGGTTCTCCCCCTTCTGTCTCCCTCCACCACTCACAAGGGCCCTTGTAATTACCCTGGACCACGTGGATAATCTAGGATAATCTCTCTAATTCAAAGTCATCTGATTAACAGCCATAATTACATCTGCAGCCTTAATTCCCCCTTGCCATGCAACTTAACATATTCACAGGCTCCAGAGATTAAGACATGGGCATCTTTGGGGCACGTGATCCTGCCCGCCACACACTCCATCAACATCCTGCCACTTCCTTGCATCACGTGCTCAAGTGCCCTCTCAACTGCAAAACCAACTACCTGCCCCCTGAGAAATCTACATGCACGTCAAGAAGCAACCGTTAGAACCAGACATGGAACAATGGACTGGTTCAAAATTGGGAAAGGAGTATGTCAAGGCTGTCTATTGTAACCTTGCTTATTTAACTTGTATCCAGAGTACACCATGTAAAATGCCAGATGAATCACAAGCTGGAATCAAGATTGCTCAGAGAAATAACAACAACCTCAGGTATGCAGATGATATCATTCTAACGGCAGAAAGCAAAGAGGAACTAAAGAGCTTCCCGATGAGGATGAAAGAGGAGCGTGAAAAAGCTGATTTAAAGCTCAACATTCAAAAAACTAAGATCCTGGCATCTGATCCCATCACTTCATGGCAAATAGATGGGGGAAAAGTGGAAACAATAATAGATTTTATTTTCCTGGGCTCCAAAATCACTGCAGATGGTGACTGCAGCCATGAAATTAAAAGACACTTGCTCCTTGAAAGAAAAGCTATGACAAACCTAGACAGAGTATTGAAAAGCAGAGACATCACTTTACCAACAAAGGTTCATATAGTCAAGGCTGTGGTTTTTCCAGTAGTCACGTATGGATGTGAGAGTTAGACCATAAAGAAGGCTAAGCACTGAAAAATTGATGCTTTTAAACTGTGGTGCTGGAGAAGACTCTTGAGAGTCCCTTGGACTGCAAGTAGATCCAACCATTCCATCCTAAAGGAAATCAGTCCTGAATACTCATTGGAAGGACTGATGCTGAAGCTGAAGCTCCAATACTTTGGCCACCTGATGCAAAGAACTGACAGATTGAAAAAGACCTTGATGTGAAGTCATGAGAAAGGGACGACAGAGGATGAGATGATTGGAAGGCATCATCAACTGGATGGACATGAGTTTGAGCAAACTTGGGAAGATAGTGAAGGACAGGGAAGCCTAGTGTGCTGCAGTCCATGGGGTCACAAAGAGTTGGACACAACTCGATGACTGAACATCAACCCTGCCCCTAGCGAGGCCTCTGCCAGCTTTTTCTGATTAAACCTCAATGCTTCATCCCTGAGAACAACCCAGCTCTTTGCTTCCTACTTTGCAAAACAAAAGAATTTTCAAGAACTCCTCAAAGGCAAGGCACAAATTCCTCTGGCCTCTCGAAAAAGAGAAAACACCTGCTCCTTTCCGGGAGAGAGAAAAGACAGCCAGTTTCTCAGCTGTTTTTCCAACAATGGCCTTATGTATGCTGAACACTCATGGTGTGTCTCTTCATCTCATTATGCCTCTTTGCTTTTGGGAACACATCCTATATTCTGGAACCTTCCACCAGGACTTACACAGTGTCTGCACACATGTTCAATCCTTCAGTGATTTCACACCAATACATGAAGCAGGAGAGATTTTAGCTTTATCTAGGCAGGGCTTCAAAGTCATCAAAAATATAGAAGAATGTCGGGCTTTGCCACCAAACTAAGTAGCCAAAAAAATCCCATCATTGAAAAGCTTAAAATCTTTACTTAGGATCTGTTTGTATACTGTACTAGGACATTTGAGGAAAAAAAAAAAAGCCACAGAGCAATCAGAGAATGAAGTACAATTTAGGGAGCATGGAAAATGAAAAAGCTGCAGACTACCATTCCCAACATTTAGTCTTAAGAAGAGGAAATGAGGCATTCATTCAAGAAACACTGAGTTCCTGGTAGGTGCAAGGTCTCGTTTTAAGTGCCAAGTTTATGGTCAAAGGAAGCCCTGTGCGCTCCCTTGTTCCTCCACGGTTTAATCAGAGGGGAGTTACTCAGAGTAGAGTGAGTATGGTGAAGGGTGCGGGGTTTGTCTTTAATCAGTGGGTTTGGGGCTGCGCTGGGCCTTCGTCGCTGTGTTCAGGTTCTCGCTAGTTGCCGTGAGTGGAGGCTCCTCTCTCGTGGTGCCCGGGCCTCTCATTGCAGTGGCTTCTCTTGCCTTGAAGCGCAGGCTCTAGAGTGTTGTAACACGTGGGTTCGGTGGCCTGTGGGCTTTTCTTGGGCCAGGGATCGAACTCATAGACCTCTCCACTGTCAAGTGGATTCTTTCGTACTGGACCACCAGGGAATTCCAAGGAGGAGGGCTTTGACATAAGATAGGAAGTCAGACGTCCTGGCTAAGCTACGAAATTTTTCAGAACCTCCTCTTCTTGTACCTTACCAATGGTAAGACTGTACAGATGATATCTGCTCACAGCATTTGGGGGAAGATAGAACTGCACACATAGAGTGAACTTGATAAATATCCCTCTCCTCCCCTCTCATCTCAGAGGTCACACTTAGAACCATGCCAGATCGCTAGACTTCCGGGTGGAAAGAAGGAAGTGGCTTTCTTGCAATCCCATGCTTTGTTTAAGCTCTTCTCCACATTTGGGATGTTTCTAAGCCTCTCCTTTTCCACCTAAGAACTCCCTGCTTTCCTCCTGATCCCAGACCATTAGTCCACCTTCACTACATTTCTATATACTGTGTGTGTACACGTTAATCACTCAGTCATGTCCAACTCTTTGCAGCCCCATGGACTGTAGCCCTCCAGGCTCCTCTGTCCATGGGTTTTTCCAGGCAACAATACTGGAGTGAGTAGCCATTCCCTTCTCCCAGGGATCCTCCCAACCCAGGGATCAAACCCAGGTCTCCCACATCGTAGGCAGATTCTTTACCACTGAGCCACCAGGGAAGTCCTGGACCAGATTCAGTTGAGTTCAGTCGCTCAGTCATGTCCGACTCTTTGTGACCCCATGGACCTCAGCACGCCAGGCCTCCCTGTCCATCACCAGCTCCCAGAGTGCACCCAAACCCATGTCCATCAAGTCGGTGATACCATCCAACCATCTCATCCTCTGTCATCCCCTTCTCCTCCTGCCCTCAATCTTTCCCAGCATCAGGGTCTTTTCAAATGAGTCAGCTCTTCACATCAGGTGGCCAAAGTATTGGAGTTTCAGGTTCAACATCAGTCCTTCCAGTGAACACCCAGGACTGATCTCCTTTAGGATGAAATGGTTGGATCTCCTTGCAGTCCAAGGGACTCCCATTATGTCTTCCCAAAATTTGTATGTTGAAGCCCTAACCTTCAGTGTGATGGGATCTGGAGGCGGTACCTCTGGGGGGTGGTTAGATTGCGAGGGTGGAGCCCATTGATGGAATTAGTGTCTCGTAAGAACAAACCCCAGACAGTCCTCTCCCTCTCTCTCTCTCTCTCTCTCGCTCTCTCCCCCCACCATCTCCATCTTGTAAGGACCCAAGAAGAAGGAGACCATCTACAATCCACCAAGAGTCCCCACCAGGAACCGAATCAACCAGTGCCTTGACCTAGAACCCGGCCTCCCGGACTGTAACAAACAAGTGTCTGTTCCTGAAGCCTCACATTCTGCTAGTCTAGTGAAGCATCCTGAGCTGACTAAGAGCCCAGAGTCCTGGGATCCCCAAGGCTGACTAGTGGCTGTGTGCACAGATCTTCCCTTCGAAGCTGAGACCCCACACAGGCGGGGCTGTGTCCTTATTCACCATGACCCCCCGAGCACTTAGCATGGGATCTACTATCCTGAACCCTCTCGCTGCTATAAGATGTCGTCACAGATTCGCCACACTGCTAATGCAGTGTATTACCTTAGAGTTCTGGAGGTCAGAAGGCCGAAACGAGTCTCGTTGGGCTAAGGGCAAGGTTGCATCTTTTCGGGAGGCTCTAGGTGAGGATCTGCTCCCTTGCCCCCACCAGCTTCTGGAGGCCACTTGCATTCCTCTCATGGCTTCATTCCATGTTTGATATTATGCTGCCATCTCTCTGGTCTTCCCTCTTCCACTTTTAAGGACCCAAGGTAATTCCAATGGAGTAAAACTTCACTTCCATCTTAAACTTCAATTTTCATTTGCTGTGTAGGATACATACATATTCACAATAGCTCAGTAGGTAAAGAATTAGTCTGCAATGCAGAAGACATAGGAGACCCAGGTTCGATCCCTGGGTTGGGATGATCCCCTGCAGCAGGAAATGGCAACCTGCTCCAGTATTCTTGACTGAAAAGTCCCATGGACAGAGGAGCCTGGCAGGCTGCGGTCCAAAGGGCCTCAAAGAGTCGGACACTCCTGAACAGCCAAGCGTGCACACATAAATATTCACAGGTTCCAGGGACTAGGATGTGGACATCACAGGGCATGGTCTTGCCCACTACATGCCATAGAAGGATACATCAAATAAGCCTGGATCCTAATGTGTGATACCCGAAACTCGGCAAAACCCCAGCCCCACTGCCCTGCTGCAATCCTCATGACGCTCACCCCCAAAAAGCCGGGTCTCTAGTCTTGAATATCTCAGAAGCCTATTCTGGAAAACATCGCTTAAGAGATACGTTACCCATCCCATGATGCTTGAGGTTTTTTGTTGGTTTTTTTTTTTCTGGACTTTAGTCCAACAACCATTTAATCTTCACTTTTCTCACTTGAATTACTTCTGTAAGTGCATGATGAGCTTCTGGGGAAGGTTTTGCAAGGGGGTTCTGCCACTTTTGTTTCCCCCTGCACCTTCCCAAGAGGACACTGGCTGGTGACTAGGCAACCCTAGCTGAGCCCCGCACCTGATCTGCATGTCTCGAATTCTTTGTTTCCAGCAAATCATAGATCATCTGCATTGCTTCCCCCATCATCTCTCCTGAAGTCCTGTCATCTGGGAAAATGGAATCCATGCTATCCACTATTTATATGGTAGTGCAGCTCCCTTATTGATTTGGGGAAAAGTGAATTTTCCTGCAAAAAATTCAAAACATTTTTATCAATGTAACATTTCACTTCCCACAAGATCTTTATAGAATTATAGACAGGAAAAATAAAAGTGGAGACAACAAATATAGAAGTAGGACTGACCGCATTTAACGGCAATAATCGAGATTTTTTTTTTAAGTGGTTTAAGTTGCCTCCCCATAGAAGGCAGGTGTTGGCATTTTCTCAGTTCAGTTCAGTTCAGTTCAGTCACTCAGTTGTGTCCAACTCTTTTCGACCCCATGGACTGCAGCATGTCAGGCCTCCCTGTCCATCACCGACTCCTGGAGGTTAGCCAAACTCATGTCCATTGAGTCAGTGATACCATCCAACTATCTCATCATCTGTCATCTCTTTCTCCTCCTGCCCTCAATCTTTCCCAGCATCAGGGTCTTTTCCAATAAGTCAGCTCTTCGCATCAGGTGGCCAAAGTGTTGGAGTTTCAGCTTCAACATCAGATCTTCCAGTGAACACCCAGGACTGATCTCCTTTAGGATGGATCTAGTTGGATCCATCCTAGGACTGGTTGGATCTCCTTGCAGTCCAAGGGACTCTCAAGATTCTTCTCCAACACCACAGTTCAAAAGCATCGATTCTTCTGCACTCAGCTGTCTTTATAGTCCAATTCTCACACCCATACATGACTACTGGAAAAACCATAGCCTTGACTAGACGGACCTTTGTTGGCACAGTAATGTCTCTGCTTTTGAATATGCTGTCTGGGTTGATCATAACTTTCCTTCTAAGGAGTAAGCGTCTTTTAATTTCACGGCTGCAATCACCATCTGCAGTGATTTTGGAGCCCCAAAAAATAAAGTCAGCCACTGTTTCCACTGTTTCCTCATCTATTTCCCATGAAGTGATGGGACCAGATGCTATGATCTTCGTTTTCTGAATGTTGAGCTTTAAGCCAACTTTTTCACTCTCATCTTTCACTTTCATCAAGAGGCTTTTTAGTTCTTCTTCACTTTCTGCCATAAGGGTGATGTCATCTGCATATCTGAGGTTACTGCTATTTCTCCCAGCAATCTTGATTCCAACTTGTGCTTCCTCCAGCCCAGTGGCATTTTCTACTGATTCCCAAAATCAGCCCTGATGTCCAACGTGTTCATCTACAGATCTATATGTGTGTGGAAACACATACACACACATTCATATAATTTCACCCATCCACCAACTTACCCATTCAGACAGTGTCTACAGAGCCTCCACTGTGTTTCAAACATCATCAGAGGCACGGGGGTCAGGGGTGCAGAGAAAGTGGGTGAGCCGTCGCCGCTCACCCCTGAGAGTTCAGGGTCTGCCAGGAGACGGCAGCCTCTGTCACATGACATGCTGAGTGCTGTCCTCTGCAGGCCTTGGGTGGTGAGGATGCCAACCAACCACCTTAGGAGCTCCCTGGGGTGGGGAAGTTTGAGCTGAATCCTGAGGACTCGGGCGAGTTGTAGGAGGCAAGGAAGAGCATGCAAGATGAAGGAAGTGAAAAGACACGTATGTGAAAGCCCACCATGCCTTAGAGAACCCTGGGATCTTTAGGCTCAGGCAGAGGGAAAGCCAAGGTCACAGCATCGGTTGGACCACTGAACGACACAAAGCAGGCTAGGAATATGGTGGGATCTGAGCTGGAAAGAGCCCAATTGGAAGCTCTGTGAAAAAGGAAATGGAGTCTTTATCTGTGCTACACTGGAAACTAACACAACACTGTAAATCAACTATACTTCAATTTTTTAAGTAAAAAGGAAGTGGAGTAGGAAAGACTGGAGCTGTGACCTAAACTTGGAGACCCCTGCAGGAATCCAGATGCAAATGATGAGAGGGCTACAAAAGAGCACGCATGGGCTGACCACTTGGGTGTGAATCTGTGTTGGGACATAGAGAAAGATGTCCACTAAAACGTTAACAGTTTCCTCTGGCGGCAGGACCCAAGGTGACTGACTGCTTAGCTTTGCTTCTTTATTCTTTCCTTGGCTCCTCAAAACTTTCTTCGTGAGGCTATGTGATCTTTATAATCAAAAACAGAAAGAAAAAAAAAGTTTTGTTGTTGTTGCTTATTAAAACCTGACAGTGAGGTCCTTCCCAGTCTGTCCAGTGGGCTATGCTCCCAATGCAGGGGGCTCAGGTTCGACCCCTGGTCAGGGAACTAAGATCCCACATGCTGCACTCTGTGGCCAAAACAGAATAAAAAATATTTTTTAAGCTGCCAGTGACCTGAGAGACTGAGTATATAAACAGGCAATAGCCAGACCATATATAAAAATAGAACATTGACCGACATCCAGTAGCAATTTTCCCAGGAAACCAACCCCTTATGTACAATAAACAACCCAGGAAGCTAGCCTGCTGTTAAGCCAGAGGGGTAGAAACCCAGACTTTCATCTCTAGTAAAACCCAGGAAGCTAAATATTGACTCCCATAACAATCAGCTCAGAATGGCCAGGCCTTGAGTAATAACGGACAGCTTTCCTCACCTTTGTCTCTGCTTCCAACTTAGTACCAATTAAAGAAAGCTAACTACATAGCCCTAAGCAATCCCATGGGATGCTTCCCTGACTAGTTGGCCACCTACAGCTTCTCCAATAGCTTCCCCTTCAGCCTCCAATCAGGGCCCACCTGCAGCCTCCTCTGTCTCCATTATGAAGCTTTCCCACTCCTCTGCCTGCCTTTGAATCGCTGCCAAAATGCAAGTCGCATGGCTGACCCTCCTGCTGCACCAAGCCCTAATAGTCTCTGCTTTTCTCGTGTGGTTGGTCTTCATTTATTCCACAACCCAAGCAGTTCTGGTACAGGGAGGTCATAAAGTGAGGCTGAGGAAAAGCTTTGAGGAAGAAACAGCCCTGGAGTTGGCCATCTTAGTGGCTGTGGGGTGAAGCAGACAGGAGCAAGGATGCCCTGGCTCCTGGCTTGCAGGTCTGAACAGATCCCACTGCCATCTGTGGAGTCAGGGGAAGGGAAGGGACACGTGGGAGATGTATGTGTCAGGGTCTACAGGACACAGAAGACAAGCATGGCGGAGCGGGTGTGGAGGCTCGGAAGACAGATCCCACGGCGATGTGCGGAAAGCTAGGGGGAAACAGTCATGGATGGGGAGGCAACGGGGCTGGGAATAACTGAAGCCCTCTCCACCTGAAGTGCCAAAGGAGGAAGCAAAGTAGAACTCTGAGAGAGAGGACCACTGAATGGGGCTGTGCTGGTATGAAAGAAAGAGCAAAAAGTCATGTCTGACTCTTGCAATCCCGTGGACTATAGTCCGCCAGGCTCCTCTGTCAATGGGATTCTCCAGGCAAGAATACTGGAGTGGGAAGCCATTCCCTTCTCCAGGGGAACTTCCCGACCCACTGCATTGGCGGGTAGATTCTTTACCACTGAGCCCCCTGGGAGGCACCTTTTCTCACTTAGGCCAGCAGTTTGGCTGCTCTTGGAACCAATTTCATTCACAACACGCTAGGAGTAAGTGCTGCCAAGTGGTATAAGTTCCCGTGACAACCCTGTCCAGTGGAAGCATATTGCCAGCCATTCGTTAACTTACATTGTCTAGCAGGCAAATTTAAAAGGAAAATTAAATGGGTGAAATTAATTAAATGGGCGAAATAGTGATATACTGTATTTAACCCAGTATAATAATAGCGTATTATCATTCTAGTGCAATCAATAGGAGATACACTCATGATACACTTTACATTACTGAATTATTACTTTTCATGCAATGGCTTCAAAATCCCCTGCTTAGTTTGCACCTA
Organism: Cephalophus harveyi; assembly: GCA_006410635.1. Taxonomy (NCBI): domain Eukaryota; kingdom Metazoa; phylum Chordata; class Mammalia; order Artiodactyla; family Bovidae; genus Cephalophus; species Cephalophus harveyi. The sequence continues at coordinate 172,458 of SJYT01073455.1, read as the reverse complement.
CAGCACATCTCAATTTGGCTCAGACCCATTTCAGATGCCCAGCAGGGACACGTGGCAGGTAGCTCCCGTGTTAGTGCAGATCCATGAGATCACAAGAGACCAAGGAACTTCCTGGCCCGCCCTCTGGGAACCACCACATCAGTGTTCTCTCCAGGAGAAGTCAGTCATTCTTCCCAGATGAAATGAGCCCATCAGTCCGTTCAAGTGGAGCTGGCAGACTAAAAAGGATCTCTTTGTTTTGCATGTAGCAAGAAGTTTTTAGAAGTTATCATATTAAGTAATCCGCAGAGTCGGACACAGCTGAGTGAGCACACAAGTAAGTCAAAGACAAGTATATGGCGTTGCTTATATGTGGAATCTATAAAAACAGATACAAATGAATATATTTATAAAACAGAAACAGACCCACAGACCTAGAAAACAAACATGGTTACCAAAGGGGAAAGGGATAAATTAGGAGTTCAGGATGAACATATACACACAACTAATTATGGAGTTTAGCACAAGGAACCATGCTCCATATTTTGCAATAACATATAATGGAGGGACTTCCTTGGTGGTCTGGGAATTGAGACTTCAACTTCCAATGTGGGGAATGCAGGTTCAATCTTTGGTTAGGAAGCTAAGATCCCACATGCCTCACAGCCAAAAAATCAAAACATAAAAACATCAGAAGCAAGACTGTAATAAATTCAATAAAGACTTTAAAAGTGATCCATGTCAAAAAAAAAACTTTAAAAATACATATAATGGAAAAGGATCTAAAAAAGAATATATATATATATATTCTTATAGATATAAAAGAACATATATATCTAAAAGAAGAATATATAGATAAAAGAACATATATCTAAAAAAGAATGCATATATATAGTGTGTTAAAGTTGCTCAGTCGTGTCTGACTCTTTGCAACCCCACGGACTATACAGTCCACGGAATTCTCCGGGCCAGAATACTGAAGTGGGTAGCCTTTCCCTTCTCCAGGGAATCTTCCCCACCCAGGGATTGAACCCAGATTTTCCAAACTGCAGCCGATTCTTTACCAACTGATCCGTGCAGTGTTGGTTGCTCAGTTGTGTCTGACTCTTTGCGATCCCACCAGGCTCTTCTGGCCGCGAGGATTTTCCAGACAAGGATACTGGAGTGGGTCACCATCTCCTTCTCCAGGGGATCTTCCTGACCCAGGGATCGCACCCAGGGCTCCTGCATTGTAGACAGATGCTTTACCGTCTGAGCTCACGTTGCTGTACATCTGAAACTAATGTAACGTTGTAAATCATCTATATTTCAATGTTTGAAAATTTGAAAGGAAAAATCTAGAAAAGGAAGCTCTTCATTTTTAGGGCTGGTACAGAAGGAGACTGACACGTAACCCATTGAGCCTGATTATGTAATTAACGGCATTCTCTAAACCAACACAGGAGCCGCTAAAGCAAACCCACAAGCAAAATCTCTCCTGGTGCCCCTGAGCATTCAGTTGAAAAGCATTTCTTAGGACTTGGGGGAACGGAGATAAAGAGGAATATTAGATTTAGTTAGGAGCACCAGCATCTCTGAATTTATGATAAAAGCCAGAAGTTTGCAAAGCTGGATAAAACATGACTTTTCAAGGACACATCATTTGCAACTGTTGACTTCCACAGGTGAGGCAAAGTTGAGAGAAGAACACAGATTTCTATTTTTCCTGTTAAGAAGAGCAGACGTAATTACTCCAGTGTAGGTATTTGCGTGGAGAATTCAATCAAGTGACTTTAGAGAAATCAAATAAACCTTGGCTGGAGGACTGAAAAGCAAGAATGATTCAGTGGGAGGCTGAACTGAGAGCACAGTACTCCTGATGGGCCCCAGGGGAGGAGCACAGAAGCAGGAGAAAATGTAATTTTAAAAGGACCATATCCCAAGAGCATGAAATGCAAACAGCACTATAGCAGACAGACCACAGGCGCAGGGAAGCGCGAGACCATTTGCAGTCTATGGGCTGTTAGTAAGTCAGCCTCGGGAGACACACAATGCCAAATGGGGCATCCTAGTTGCCCCCAAAGGCTGCCTGAAACCATGGCCCATGCCAGCTTCTGTGGCAGCAGAGAATCAGAAAGAGCTTACTGTTTAAAAAGAGCCTGATGGACTTCCCTGGAGGTCTAGCGGTTAAGTCTCCACGCTGCCTCTGCAGGGGACATGGGTTCAACCCTTGGTCCAGAAGCTAAGATCCCACATGCCACACAGCGCAGCCAAAATAAATAAAGAAAACAAAAAGAGCACGGTGCGGACATTGAGCACGCACAGCGTCAGGAAACCTCCGAAGCCACTGTCCCAAACCCCTCCCTCCACCCAGCTTCCCGGAGAGCTGACCAGGTGCAGAGTCACGTCAGCAAGAACATTTCCTTCCTTTCGACCAAAGGCAACTTCCCTGAGAAGCACATCTCAGCCACAGAGACTTCCAAACCCGTCCAAATGCAGACTTGAAAACCTAGGAGCAGACCGGCCCCCCGTCCGTAGTCGGAGCCGTGCAGGGCTTCACCAGCTTTACTGTGCAGCCGTTTGCAGCTGGTGGCAGGGCTTTCCCGGTGGCTGAGATGGTAAAGAATCTGCCTGCAAGGCAGGAGACCTGGGTTTGATCCCTGGGTTAGGAAGATCCTCTGGAGAAGGGACTACTCCAGTATTATTGCCTGGGAAATCCCATGGACAGAGGAGCCTGGCAGGCTACAGTCCATGGGGTCACCAAGAGTCAGGCATGACTGAGTGACTAACACATACAGAAAACAGCCCAGAGCTGTGGCTTAATGGACAGAGAGCCTCAGCTGGTGTCCCGACCTCTTCCCCAGAACCCACCCAGGCCCCACCCTCACTAGCTGTGAGAGGACCAGAGGGAGTTGACAGTCCGCTTTCCAGACCTCTTTCCCTCCCGGGACAGAAGACTCAGTTCGAGACCTGTTATGGTCAGTGCTGCCCAAAGTTGTTCCAAAATGGAAGGTTTCTGCTTGGGAAAACTGTGTCTTCCTTTTAGCAAAACGACACCAGAAAACAAACAAAACTGGCAAAGAACTGCAGAGAAATCGTCCTCTTGACGTGCCTTCTGCTTCGCTTTAGAAAGGCACTTGATTTTGCAAGAGACACACGCAGTCTGAGCTGGAAGAAGAAGGGAAATGCAAATATTTCCAGTGGCTGATGAAAATCCACACAGTACTGCGGGCTCAAGTGGGGAGTCGTCTTCCAGGAATAAATGAACAGTAGGTACCGATCCAGTTCACTTCTGGCCACTCTAACCCCAAAGGAGACCTACTCTTCCAGAAAACTCATGCAAAGCAAGGCAAGATGAAATAGGTCTTCACTTGGCATTGGGCCCGAATGGAGTGGAGGCCTCAAGGAAGGAGCAAGTCGTGCTTTCTAAGGAAACTGCTGTGTACCTCACGACATCAGTGCCAACCCGGGAATGCTAACATCACAAAAGGAAAAAGACGGCTCTCCCCAAGGGATCCGTTGGGAAACTGACCTCAGAAGAAACGCTTGCTGTCAGCCAGTCAACTGCAACTGCCCATGGTGGCAACTCGTGTCTAATTTGCATAAGGACCCGATTAAGATGTCACCTCCCATCCTGTGAAAGGCTAACGCTGGCTGAAGCTCACGGGCATTCATTATAGTCACTGGTTATGAAGGGGCTTCCCTGGTAGCTCAGATGGTAAAGCATCTACCTACAATGTGGGAGACCCAGGTTCGATCCCTGGGTCGGGAAGATCCCCTGGAGAAGGAAATGACAACCCACTCCAGTACTCTTGCCTGGAAATCCCATGGACCAAGGATCCTGGTAGGCTACTCCATGGGGTCGCAAAGAGTCAGACACGACTGAGCGACTTCACTTCACTTCATGAAGCAGCAGCCAGAGGTCCTAAGCTGGCTTCGGCACGGTGGTGAGCACTAGAGATGTAGCAATGAATGGCATATGAACAGGGAGCTGGGCGGACAGTCCTCACCTCTCTCCACCTCTCCATGAGGCCAGTGGCCCTGGGCAGGTCTGCCAACGGGCTCCATCTCCCAACTGCCTGTGTGATTTTCAGGCTTCGGCAGATGGGGAGTCATGACCTTCTGGATTTTTACCATGCAATGTGACTTTTTTTTTTAGGTGAAATCCACATAACATGAAAGCTAATCTTTTCTTTTTTTCTTCTTCTTCTTCTTTTTTTTTTTTTTTTTTTGTTGCACCACTCTGCATGTGAGATATTAGTTCCTCAACAAGGGATCAAACCCAGGCCCCCTGCAGTGTAAGGTCAGAGTTTTAACCACTGGATGCCCAAGAATCCAAAAACCTAATTTTTTTGAAGCAGTTTTCAAAAGCATTTAGTCTATTATGACAAAGTCATTGCAACTAGCATCTCTATCAAGTTCCCAAACCTTCTCATCCACCCGCCAAAAGAAAACCCCTTGCCCATTAAGTTGACACCCTCCCCCATTCCAACACAACCTTCAAAAGAACATCTTCTCCTTGTGGTACATATACACAATGGAATATTACTCAGCCATAAAAAGGAACACATCTGAGTCAGTTCTGATGAGGTGAATGAACCTAGAGCCTATTATACAGAGTGAAGTAAGTCAGAAAGAGAAAAATAAATATCATATATTAACGCATACGTAATGGAGTCTAGAAAGATGGTACTGATGATCCTATCTGCAGAGCAAGGATAGAGATGCAGACGGAGAACTGACGTGTGGACACAGAGGGAGGAGAGGGTGGGGTGAATTGAGAGAATAGCATTGAGACGCCTACATTCTCGTGAGTAGAACAGAGCGCCGGTGGGAATCTGCTCTATGTCACAGGGAGGTCACACCTGGTTCTCTCTGACAGCTAGAGGGGTGGGATGGGGTGGGAGGTGGGAGGGAGGTTCAAGAGGGAGGGGACATACGCCTACCTATTGCTGATCCATGTTGATGTATGGCAGAAACCAACACGATATTAAAGCAATTATCTTCCAGTTAAAAATAAATAAAATTTTCAAGAAAGAACATTCTGTTTAATTCCCAAAAACTGTCTCCCCTCACTCCCTCCTTGACCTCAGCCCAGCGTCTAGCCACAAAAGAGCGTGGTGTCCTCAGGCAGGGCGTTAGATTTTGTTCATCCTTACATCCCCAGGGCCTTAGCACAGGGTGTGGCTCCCAGTTGAAATTGCGGGAGCAAAATGGTAAAAACAGGGTACTGAGCCTGCACTTAAGATATCAGGAATGCAAATTTCAGCTCCTCTGGAAGCACACTTCACCCTAGACCCTATGGCAAGCTCACCCAAGGCCTAAGCTACCGGGGAAGCCAGGGAAAGCCAGGAGCGAGAACCTCCTTCCTTCATGGCGTCCGGACCCCAAGGGCGTCCCAAATGGCACATCCACAGATGGGCTCCATGTCAGCGTCCCCTCTCCCTGCCGGAAACTCAGCCACGGCGGTCCATGGGATGCTGGACCATGATACATCACAGCACAGAACAGCAAGCACTTTTCAGGGACAGACATTTGACTGGCAAACTGTCCCCTAAGAAGCCCATCTGGCTCCAACCATAGCAGCGCCTGCTGCTCCAGGGATGGGGCTTTGGCCTCAACCCCCACGTACTGCGGGCCTTTCAGAGCAGATGTCTTTTTCTCATCTGTCTGCAGCTGTGGGTCTGCACCAAACAAGGACTTTGTCCCTTTAAGCACCTCTTCTCCCCGTGGCCCCACACTATGTCTCTGGGGGAGGGTTCAGGACTTGCCCTGACCTTTTGGAATGAGGTCAGGTCTGAGTGGGGCTTCCCGGATGGCTCAGCGGTAAAGTATCTGCCTGTCAATGCAGGAGACTCGGGGTCGATCCCAGGGTGGGGAAGATCCCCTGGACGAGGAAACCGCAACCTGCTCAAGTGTTCTTGCCTCGAAGATTCCATGAACAGAGGAGCCTGGGAGGCTACAGTCCATGGGGTTGCAGAGAGACGGACGCAACAGTGACGGACACGCACACCCACTGGTCTGGATACTGCACTGGCCCTGGCACCAGCCTCCCCCAGAGGGGCGAGCTCTGGGGAAAGGGCTGGAAGAGATAAATACACAAAAATGCCCAGAGCCTGGGTGCTGAGGTCTGTGGCTCCCTGCTCCTCTAAGGGGTAGGACCACGCTTGAACATGGAGAGATTGCACTTTCAAACCCATAGGGCAAGACGCACTGGGTAAAAACAGAAAAAGCAGCGCGATGCATCTGTAGGAGATTCCCAGGCCCCGGCGGCACCCGTTTCTGGTTAAGTGATTCTATTTTAGAGCCTTGACTTCCATCTACCCTCTGAGTCTAGCAACAGAGGCGCAGGTAACCTCCCATTTGTGTTAGAGAGTCTTCCTTTTATTGGGATAATATGTCACTCTCATCTTGGCTCCTCACTGAGGGACTGAGTCACATCTTTCTTTCCCGAGCCAAGGGGAGGGAGGAGGAGCGTGGGAAGGCAAACTCCGAGAACAATAGGGATCCTGAGAGTCAGGGAAGCCTGCAGCACCAGCCGTGTCAGCCAAGCAGAGGGCCAGAGGGGCCAGCCCTGAGCAAACAGTAAAGAGGGCCACGGGTGGACCCGACCATCTCCAGACCCCACTGCACCCCAGGAACCAGCAAACCTGCATTTCAGATACACGGTCCCCAGACCTGAGATGTGCACAGGCTGTCCTGAGCTGAAATGAGCTTGGGGAATTTGTGGGGGAGCACATTCCAAGCAACTACAAATTACATACATGATATACTCTTATATTCCCACCCCAGTATTCTTGAGCTTCCCTGGTGGCTCAGCTGGTAAAGAATCCGCCTGCAATGAGGGAGACCTGGGTTCCATCCCTGGGTTGGGAAGATCCCCTGGAGAAGGGAATGGCTACCCACTCCAGTATTCTGGCCTGGAGAATTCCATGGACTATATAGTCCATGGGGTCGCAAAGGGTCGGACATGACTGAGTGACTTTCACTTTCACTTTTCACTTTCATATATAACAGAATATAACATATTATAATAAAACATGTATAATTTATAATATATATAACATTATTTGCTGTTTAGTCACTAAGTCATGTCCCACTCTGCAATCCCATGGACTGCAACACGCAGCTTCCCTGTTCTTCACCATCTCCCAGAGTTTACTCAAACTCATGTCAATTGAGTCAGTGATGCCATCCAACCATCTTACCCTCTGTCGTCCCCTTCTCCTGCCTTCAATCTTCCCCAGCATCAGAGTCATTTTCAGTGAGTCAGCTCTTCGCATCAGGTGGCCAAAGTATTGGAGTTTCAGCTTCAGCATCAGTCCTTCCAGTGAATATTCAGAACTGATTTCCTTTAGGATGGACTGGTTGGATCTCCTTGGGAGTTTTTATGACACAGGAATTGGCAGACTCTCCAATCAAGGCTTCTCATCTCCCCTCCTCCAGTGGAGCTGCTTTACCAGCATAAGAGGGCTCTTAGCCCAATTTACAGTGTCTTATGGACTTGGAGGGCATGTTGGGGGGCTCTGAAGATTCCCCATCTCCTGCTTTCCGCTCTGTACAATTCTTGAACGAAGGTCCCCTTTGGGGAACTTTTGAGGATTCCTTTTTCCACAGACTAGAAGGCGGTGGTACTTTCCACTCCACTCTTCCAAGTGGGAACACCAAAGTATAGTTGATTTACAGTGGTGTGTTAGCTTCTGATGTAGTTTGAAAGTGATTCATATATATATATACACACACACATATATATAGTCCATGGAGCCGCAAAGAGTTGGACATAGCTGAGCTACTGAGCACACATATGCATACACTGACTTTTGTATTTTTCCCAGCATGTTTATCACGGGATGTTGAATATAATTCCCTGTGCCAATGGCACCCCACTCCAGTACTCTTGCCTGGAAAATCCCATGGGTGGAGGAGCCTGGTAGGCTGCAGTCCATGGGGTTGCTAGGAGTCGGACACAACTGAGTGACTTCACTTTCACTTTTCACTTTCCACTTTCATGCATTGGAGAGGGAAATGGCAACCCACTCCAGTGTTCTTGCCTGGAGAATCCCAGGGACGGGGGAGCCAGGTGGGCTGCCGTCTCTGGGGTCGCACAGAGTCGGACACGACTGAAGCGACTTAGCAGCAGCAGCAGTGTTATGCAATTGGTCCTTGTTTATTTTATATACAGTGCTGTGTATCTGTTAATCTTCAGATCTTTGTTTATCCTCTGCTTTCTTCTTTTGAAACCATAAATTTGTTTTCCACATCTATGAGTCTGTCTCTGTTTTGTAAACAGGTTCATTTGCATCATATTTTATATTTCACATATAAGTGATATCATGTGATATTTATCTTTGGCTTATTTCATTAGTATGATAATCTCTAGGTCCATCCATGTTTTTACAAATGGCATTATTTCATTCTTTTCGAGCTTCCTTTTAAAAGAAATTTCTTATTTCATCCTAAGAAAACAACTGTAGATGGAAATTATTTTTTAGGATCAAAGCTGGTGGGGTAGGTGGTCTGCCAGCAGTCCTTGGGGAAACAGCACCGGGAGGTGGGGAAGTAAGGCCTTTGGACCAAGATAGGGGACCAAGTGGTTATCTGAGGACTTGAGGCCCCAAATCCAGGGCATTTTCCCTCCACAAAGCCCTGGCTAAGGACCTGCCCCTTCCTGAAGACTAAGGCAATGACTGAAGGGAGCAGGCTTCTCTTCAAAAGACTCTGAAATGCCAACAGCAGATTTCTCCAGGACAACACAGATTTAACTCCAGCCAGAGCTTCACCAGGAATTTAAATCGCATCTCGATAAAAGCGATGCAGTTTCACTGTTGTAGAAATTGGTGTAATCACTGCAATCCATCCAGAGGATACAAGCCTCCATAGGAAGGGGGAACATCAGGTTTAATCTGATTAAAATGCTAACGAACTTTGAGTGCAAAGTTAAATGACATGATCCCTAAGGATGGTGCAATAAAGGTGAAGATGAGGGGGAAATGATACAGGGAAATAACTGTTTTCTTGTAAAATTAAATATACCTTATTAGAGCAAATACCCTGAAGCCTGGTCTCCCACAGGTAACAGCTGGAGTCTCCCAACAAGGGTTTCCCTGCGGGGACCGGTTTTCCTGAAGCTCCCGTTTACCTGGTCCCTGCTCAGAGGGAACTACCAGGACCTTTCTCCTTCTTTTTATTCCTTTTTAATTTTCACTGGAGTATAGCTGCTTTACTCTAGTCTAATAAAATCCTAAAGGAAATCAGCCCTGAATTTTCATTGGAAGGACTGATGCTAAAGCTGAAACTCCAATACTTTGGCCACCTGATGCAAAGAGCCAACTCATTAGAAAAGACCCTGATGCTGGGAAAGAGTGAAGGCGGAAGGAGAAGGGGATGACAGGGGATGAGATGGTTGGATGACATCACTGACTCGATGGACACGAGTTTGAGTAAACTCCGGGAGTTGGTGATGCACAGGGAGGCCTGGCCTGCTGCAGTCTATGGAGCTGCAAAGAGTCAGACATATTAAAATAAAAATGCAACAAACTAGGGAACACTACCAAAATGAAGCAGAATCACAGATATCGAGAACAAGTCAGTGGGGAGAGGGGAGGAGGGACGGGCAGCACAGGGGTAGAGGATTAACAGGTAACTCTAAATAGAGTGCAATCTTAAAAAAACTATGAATCACTATAGCATGCACCTGTAACTAATCTAATCTTGTACATCAACTATACTTCAATTAAAAAATTTGAATTTAGAAAGGAGGAGGATGAAATAAATGATACCCACAGTGTGACAAGGCAGGCAGAGCACAGACTGGATCTCAGCCTCTTGCTCCCCTCCTCTGGGCACCCTATGCAGTGCGCAAGCTACACAGCTGTGTGCCGTGGTCCTGAGAGGTTCTTAAGGGTCCTGAAACAAAGCAGGACCCTGCAGTCCTTTCCCCCGCCCCAGCCCCCATGTCCTCAGCCTGCCTTTTTCTAGGGAAAAACTTTAGCCAAAAAATAAGTTTCATTAGAGTAATGAGAACATGCAGAAACAAAGGAAAATATTCAAGGACGATCAAATAATAATAGCCATCAAGCATAGTCAAGGCCTTTTAGTTCCTTCTCAAGGACTATAGATAATATCCTGTGAGTGGTCATATAGATACTGAAACCCCCACCAGATGAAAGATGTTAACTACATGGTAACCAGACCGTAGCCACAACGTAAGCTGCCATGGTTCTGAGGGTTGGCCTCAAGGAAATGGAAACAGATAGACCCTGAAACTAAAGACTGGGGCTTCCATGGTGGCTCAGACTATAAAGAATCTGCCTGCGATGCAGGAGGCCCAGGTTCGATCCTTGGCTTGGGAAGATCCCCTGGAGAAAAGTGTGACTACCCACTCCAGGATTCCTGCCTGGAGAATTCCTTGGACAGAGGAGCCTGGGGGACTACAGTCCATGGGGTTTCAAAGAGGCGGACACGACTGAACTGTACTTAAAATAATCAAGATGACATCATCAGACCACCAATGACCAGTTTCAAGACGTCTGTCAGAGATGACTATGCCATTTCTGCATGTAGCCCCCTCTATCTGTCTATAAAAGCTCTTGCTTCCTGCTTTTCTCGGGGGGTGAGGGGGGAGAGTCTGCCTTTAGAGAGACATCTGCCTTCCCTGCCCCCAACGCCCTGGTGGCCGGCATCCAAAATCAAGCAAACTTTCCTTTCCATCAACCTGGCTTCTTCATTAGCTTTTCAGCTGTGAGCAGTTGGACCCCCCACTTTCAGTAACAGTTGTAACTATCCAAGGTTCTGATTCTTGAAATCCAATGAGAAAAGAAATCATGGTATTGAATGTTGGTCTCCTTTGTCCTGTCCAAAGTGAACTATCATTTCCCTTCTCGTCCAAAGTCATACCCACGTGCAAAACAGCCAGGGCCAGTCCTCTGACCTTGCAGAGGGCACCAGACGTTCTAAATTTAGGTACATGTGTGGAGCCCCCGAGTTAGGATTTTAAAAGGCGCCCTCTGCCCTTTAGTTTTCATCACATCTTCCCAGTGGAACGCAGTAGCTGTTCTGCCACACACACACACACACACACACCTGTGACTTAAACTTTCCAGTGGTCTGGATTTCTGATCATTATAATAGTCTCCCATTGTTACAGCAGCTCAAGATACAGGACAAGTAAACATGACTTCACCTCCCCATGGCACATCAGATGTCGGTGACAAGTGAAGAAGAATCATCACATAAGGACTTATGCAGAAAGACAAGCATCATGGCAAGAGGACCGAAGCCAACTGTTGATTCTGAACTTTAAGCACCACTTGTAACTACAGCTCTGATTGTTTCTCAGACGTCTTCCAGTCGTCAATGGGAGCATAAATGGAAAAATGCAAGAATGACTCTAACAGGAAAACCCCACCCTGTCCTATCTCTGAAGCATCATCACCTGCAATTATTTATTGCTGTTTGTAAACCTTCTGGAGAAGAGAATGGCAACCCACTCCAGTGTTCTTGCCTGGAGAATTCCGAGAGAGAGGATCCTGGCGGGGGCTACGGTCCACGGGGTCACAAAGAGTAGGACACAACTGAGCGACTCTTCCCACTTAGGAAATAGATATGCTTGTCTTTTTGTTTACACAATTTACTTCTTTATTGTGGTAAAGTATATATAACATAAAATTTACCATTTCAGTCATTCCATAGAATCTACATTTTTGTGGCATTAAGTACATTCATATTGTTGTGCAGCCATACTATCGTTCAACTACAGAATTCTTCCTCTTCCCAAAGGAAACTCCGTATCTATTAAACCCTGACTCCCCATTCCGTCCTCCCCCAGCCCTTGGTGCTTTCTGTCTCTAAGAACTTGACTATTCTAGGAAGCGCCTATAAGTGAACTCAAACATTTGCTCTCTGTGACTTTATCTCACTTAAACCATAATATCCTCAAGGTTCACCCATGTTGTCCCATGTGTCCGAATTCCCTTCCTTTTAAGCCTTATCCATTCATCTGCTGATGGATTCTTGGGTTGCTTTCACCTTCTGGTTGTTGTGAACAGTGCTGCTATGAACAGGAGGCTACAGGTTTCTGTTTACAGGTGGCTTTCTTGAGCAGTGAGGATGAGGAAAGCTTAGGCTGATCTCTGATTATGCAGAGTTCAGTTATTTGCATTGTGAGATGTACGTGCAATTCAACAAGTCTACTGAAGTGCAGACTGTTGTTTAAATTCACACTGGAAAATGAGCCCATCTGAAGCTCCTCAAGGACACAAAGCCTGAGAGGGATGTCACCAAGATTCCCTCCCCATCCTTCTCGCTTCCTCTCCATTCCACACCTGCCTCTCGGGAGGAAACAGACATGCCCACGGCTCAGCGGATCAAGAATCCGCCTGCAAGGCAGGAGACACCAGTTTGATCCCTGGGTCAGGAGGATCCCCTGGAGAAGGAAATGGCAACCCACTCCAATATTCTTCCCTGGGAAATCCCATGGGCAGAGGAACCTGACAGGCTACAGTTCATGGGGTCACAAACACGTTGGAGCTCGCATGCACCGCCCCCCGCCCCCCTCCACCTTTGCTCTCAACAGTACTTTGTCTTGATTTACAGTCCATCAGACACCTCACTCCTCCACAGCCTCCATCCCTGTAGAGTCAACCTCTCCCCTTCGGCTTCTTCTCAGGCTATAAACATGCCCAAACTCCCCCGGTTCAAAGTCACTAACTGCATTAGTTTCCAGCAGCCAGCACAACTGAGTAGGCGGCTTGAAACAACAGGAAAGTCTTCTCCTTCATTTCTGGAGGCCAGAGTTTGAAATTAAAGTGTCAGCAGGGCCACCCTCCCTCCAGACACTCTAGGGGAGAATCCCACCTCACCCATCGGCTTCCAGGGGCTCCAGGTGTTCCTTGGCTTGTGGCCGCCTCACTCCACTCCCCAACTTTCCCATCACACAGCCTTCTCTGCCTGTCCTTTTCTGTCTCCTATAAGGATGGATATTCTAATTGGCTTTGGAGCACACCCTACTCCAGAATGCTTCCATCTTACTCCTTATCTGAATTGCAGCTCCAAACTGGACTCTTGCTGCTTAGTCACTGAGTTATGTCCGACTCTTTTGTGATCCAGTAGACTATAGCCCACCAGGCTCCTCTGTCCATGGGATTTCCCAGGTGAGAATACTGGAGTGGGCTGAAATTAGACTCTACTTACAAACAAAGTCGCAGTCTGAGGTTCAAGCGTGTGTGAATTTGAGAGCAACACCATTCAAAGCTGCAGCTTCTGCTGCTAAGTCGCTTCAGTCGTGTCTGACTCTGTGCGAAAGCTAGTAAATCCCAGTTGCCAAGAACAATGGACATGGCTCAGTAGCTGTCTGCAGCAATTGTTTTGATTATTTGAAACAGAAATAGCCTTGTATTTCCTACAGATTTTTCAGATTATAGAGTCATTAACGGAAAGTTTCCATGTAGAAAAATTGAAAGAAAGCAAAAACACCCACAAACTTACAGCTTTTAGAGATTTACCTAAATTAACATTTTGGATGACATTCTTCTACACTCATTAATATAAGACAATATATGCAAAGAAAACTGCATATTTTATTATGTTTTTTCACTTAAACTGTGGCATGGACAACATGCCAGGTTGATAAACACATACTCATTCATTCAGTAAACAGATGCAGACGCTTGCTATGTGTCAGACACGTTTTCCAGAGCCTGAGGTCTAATGGTGAAAAAAACACACATAGATCTTTGCTCAGAAACTTCCTTTCGGACAGGGACAACCAACATAAGATTATTAACATAACAGATAACCCCCTTGAAGATGAAAAGTGCTCCAGAGAAAGCAAGCAGTAGCATAAGGAAGAGCAATGTGAGGAGTGAGTGGCAGCGACTGTGATTTTTAAAAGAGGAGGTAGGTGCCTCATTAAGAAGGTGACTTCTACACACAGTTGAAGACCCCAAAACACTGGAAAATCTGTGCATAGTATTCCATTGGTTATACCTGCAACAGTATATTTATTTAACTGGTGCTCCATGGATAGATATTTAAACTGTCTCTATTTTTTAACTATTATAAAAGAGGCTGCAATATCCCCTGCCTGAAAGTGAAAAATGGAAGTCACTCAGTCGTGTCCAACTCTTTGCGACCCCATGGACTATACAGTCCATGGAATTCTCTAGGCCAGAATACTGGAGTGGGTAGCCTTTCCCTTCTCCAGGGGATCTTCCCAACCCAGGGATCAAACCCAGGTTTCCCTCATTGCAGGCGGATTCTTTACCAGCTGAGCCACAAGGGAAGCCCATGCCTACGACAGATAAATGTTATAAAATTATTTTCTTAGGATAAATGTCCAGACCCAGAATGGCTAATACATCTAATCATTTCTAAATTTTGAGACCTACTCTCACCCTGTCCTCCAGGAAGACTTTGCCAGTTTGCACATCTGATAATATATGCAAATTCACAGTTCTACTGACCTACCATGCACACAAACTCCACATACTGTATCTACGGTCTATTTTTAATGATACTAACTTTAGAGTTTAAAAAATGTTATTATATTTGCAGTGCTTTTACTTTGCCATGGTTGAACATATGCTCCTCAGCTCTGTGTATTTCTTCACTTATAAATTCCTTATTTACTTCCTTTGATCATTTTTTTCCTATGGGGGTATTCATTGCTTTTGTAAATTGAAAACATTATGTGTGAAAATATTTTTTGTGGTTTATCTTCTTGTTTTATCTTTCAAACACTTATAATTTTTATATTGACACATCAGCATCCCAAGATGGTTTTTGAGACCCCATGGACTGTAGCCCACCAGGTTTCTCTGTCGGTGGCATTTTTCAGGTAAAAATATTTGAATGGGTTGCCATTTACTCCTTCTGGGGGATCATCCTGACCCAGGGGATCACGCCCATGTGTCTTGCGTTGGCAGGCGGATGCTCTGCCACTGAGCCACCGGGAAGCCCACGAGAGGGGAAGGGCGCGCCGCTTTTCTTCCAGCTGTCCCACAGTGTGTGTGTCCCGCCCGCCACCTGGGCAGCCCTCGGCCCCTCACGCCTCCCGTCCGCCCTGTCTCGGGACCCTCTCTGGCTCCTCTCCTTCTGACTTCATCCTATAGTTGTTTTCCAGACTCTTCTCTTCTGTACCCTCTACTCACGCTACAGTCTCCCAGGGAAGAGAGAGGCGTTCACCATCCCCGTAGTTACACTTCCATGAGTATGTGCTGACCACCTCCAGATCTAGAGCTTGGTCCAGTCCCTGATAAGCCTCATCCCCACACACCTGATTTCCCACAGGTGCAAGCACGCGCATGCATGCTCAGTCAGGTCCGCCTCTTTGTGACCCCGTGGACTGTAGCCCGCCAGGCTCCTCTGTCCATGGGGATTCTCCAGGCAAGAATACTGGAGTGGGTTGCCATGCCCTCCTCCTGGGGATCTTCCCAGGAGAATCTTCTCGGGGGATCTTCCCAACCCAGGGATCGAACCTGAGTCTCCTGCATTGGCAGGTGGATTCTTTACCACTGAGCCACCGGGCAACCCACAGAAGCAAGCAGATACTTTCACCTGAAGCATCATCCTCTGCCTCCAGGTCTCAGCCATCCTGCCATCCCCCATCCTCCTGGCTGCTCCCCTCCATGGCCACTAATCTCCAGATTATTTGAGTTTTGCTTCTCATTCAGCCCAGATCCATTGCCCCATCTTCACCTTCATGACTGCTCCCTTAATCCAGCAGCAAACCATCTTTCTTTCTTACCAGCATCCTGTTAACCCAGAAGTCAGTCAACCATAACCCAGTGAGTCAAATCCAGCCTGCAGCTTCCCTCTGCACTGCCCATGAGCTAAAGATAATTTTTATATTTTTAAAATAGTGTAAACAATTTTTTAAACTTTTTTTGATGTGGACTACTTTTAAAGTCTTTATTGAATTTGTTACAATATTGCTTCTGTTTTATGTTTTGGTTTTGGGGCATCAAGGCATGTGGGAATCTAGCTCCCCAACCAGGGATCAAACCTGCACTAGCTGCATTGGAAGGTGAAGTCTTAACCACTGGATTGCCGGGTGGGGAGGGGGGAGGAAGAGTATGCAACAAAGATCTGTGTTGTTTGCAAAATCTAAAGTATTTACCATTGACCCTTTACAGAAAATATTCACAGACCTTTGCCTCCAATCTATACTTCATATCCACCCCTCCAGTGGTCTTGTTGCAGGAAGGGGGACCCCTTCCATGGCCCAAAAGTGAGCTCTTGTTTAACACTCAGAAATGAATTGTCCAAGGAGACACATGTGCTGAGAAAGCAAGAGATTTTATTAGGAAGAGGCACCCAAGCAGAGATCAGTGGGTTAAGGGAACCCAGGAGAACAGCTCTGCCGTGTGGCTCACAATCTCGGGTTTTATGGTGGTGGGATTAGTTTCCGGGTTGTCTTTGGCCAATCATTCTGACTCAGAGTCCTTCCTGGTGGTGCACGCCTTGTTCAGCCAAGATGGACGCCAGCGAGAAGGATTCTGGGAGGTGGTTGGACGCGTGGTATCACCTTTTGACCCTTCCCGGACTCTTCCGGTTGGTGGTGGCAGCTTATTAGTTCCGTGCTCCTTACCAGGACCTCCTGTCGTAAAACAACCCATGCAAACGGTTACGATGGCGCCTGGCCGGGGTGGGCAGTTTCAGTCCGTGTGCTTCCCCTAACAGTCTCAGACCCACACACATTCCGTATCCCCGCTGCTCCTCCCAGCACAAGCATCCCACGGGATTCACTCACGATTTCCTTAGAGTCGGGTGAAGCAAATGCCCTCATTTCTATGTCACCAGACACTTGGGATGGGACACCTTCAGATCAAGTACTTAATCATTCCTTAGCTCCTTTGCGCTAAATTCCATCAGTCCCACGCCAGGAGAGTCTCAACATTTTGTTTCAAAAATACCTTTTTTCTTGACCTTCTGATGGTAAAAGTAATATAAAGTCATCCTAGAAAATTTGGAAAAAGTCAAAACTCTTTTATATTTATTTATTTGCTGCCTAGGTCTTCGTTGCGGCACACGGGGTCTTTGCTGTGGTCTGCAGGCCTCTCTCGGGTCCTGGCGTGTGGGTGTTCCCTCTGTAGTCTGCAGAGCTCCGGCTCTCTAGTTGGGGCACAGGCTCAGCAGTTGTGGTGTGTGCACTAAATTGCCCCAGGGCATGTGGTGTTGTAGCCCCTCGTTCTGGGAAACAAACTCACTCAGAAGGACGATGCAGATGGTGGAGTGTAGTTTATTACACTGGCAGGCCCAAGGCAGAGTCTCCTCTTAGCCAAGAAGCCCAACCAGTTTTTGTGAAAACCTTATATACCCTAAGTGTCCGTCCCTAAATTCCCTGAAACTAGTCTGAACAAAGGAAAAGAAAGATACAATCAAAGTTAATCCATGATTCTTATGCCTGAAGCCTAGGTAGTTAACAGTGGACAATTATCAATAGGCCTGTGGTCATACCCCAATAAGCATAATAGAATGTATGATTCTATTCGGTTACACAGATAATTAGGATATTCTTTTAGGTGACAGAGAGTCTAGGTACGAGCCCTGGGGCTCATCCTTCAGGGGCGTGGTTGGGGGGGGGGGGGAATCTGGTTTTCTAGTTGGTGTGTCGTTTCCATAGATACTGGGCATATAGCTCAAAGTCCACAGTCCAGTCCAAGATGGAGTCCTGCTTTTAAGACGGAGCCTGTTCTGTCTGTTTCCTCCTTCAGTGGGATCTTAATCCCCCAACCAGGGATGAAACCTGCGTCCCCTGCACTGAAAGGAGGATTCTTTACCACTGGACCACCAGGGAAGTCCATAGAATATTTAAAAGGAAAATTAGAAGCCCCCTCAGCCCCCGTCTCAGAAGTTCCCTACTAATATCTGTGTGCCTTTCCTTCCAGTCTTTGATTTGGTCTGTGCCTTTAAGATCCATCCTGTTTTTCTGTGGGGTTTTCCCCCATGATACTAGAAATTCTCAAAGGGCTCCTTGAACACTCTCTTAGACACCACAAGTTTCCCCCATTGAATTCCTGTATAATTTGCCATGTAGAACTGCTCATCAGAAGAACATTTCTACTGACCTGGAACATCACGGCAGCCTCGGTCCACAAGTGAAGCCCCCAAAACTCGAGGTAATTCTAGTGGTTCTTTGACCAGGTCCTTTCCAGCTTGTAACTCAGTCATGTGTTGTTTCTTCGAGGTTAAAGTTCGCCATCGGATTATTTTGCACCTTAGCTAGTTTAACGTTAATTAATCATCTTTCTAATGTCTTTCTGAGCTAAGTCATTCAGTCTTATCTGATTCTGTGACCCTGTGGACTATAGCCCACCAGGCTCCTCTGTCCATGGGAATCTCCAGGCAAGAATACTGGAGTGGGTGGCCATTTCCTACTTCAGGGGATCTTCCCAACACAGGGACCCAACCCCCATCTCTCGCGTTTTCTGCATTGCAGGCAGATTCTTTACTACAAGCACCACCTGGGAAGCCCATCTTTCCAATAAGGAGAGAGAAAAAGAACAGGGAGAGGGACTGGCTTTTTCACACACATTTACTCTGAAACAAAAAACAGAAAAGCAACTCGGGTCAAGGAAACCATCAAGATCCAGGCCTGCTCGGGTCATCCTTTTGCATGCACTTCACAGTTTGCAGAGAGTTGCACTACGTTATCTCTGGGCAAGCCACGTGCCAGATGCGGAAGGATCGGGAAAGTGGTTCTGACTGGCAGTCTGATGCGCAGGAGCTTGACTGGGGCCCAGGGCAAGTGCGGGCAGGGCGGTGGTCGGGCTGAGAGGCTGGTGGGAGGTCCTTTGCGTCCCAGGCTGTGCAGGAACAGGAAGGATGGTCTGTTCTACCAGCCACAGCTGCAGCCCTCCCCCTAAGCAGCCCAAATGCTGTATTACACAGGGGATGACCGTCTGTTTCTGGTGTCTCCGCTCATCATCAGCCACGAAATTAACCAGCAGAGTCCTTTCTGGGAGATCTCCAAAGCCCAGCTGCCCAAAGAGGAACTGGAAATTGTGGTCATCCTGGAAGGAATGGTGGAAGCTACAGGTAAGGCATGCCCACGCTGGGGTGTCTGGGGATGGATGTTCATCTTAAGCCGGACTCCAAATCCTTACTCACGATAAAATGTGGCAAACCGAACCTCCCTCACTATTAGATGTCACCTCTTTATTTATGAAATAGTATGTAGCCTCTTACCTTAAGGATGTCCACCAAGAAGTCTAACCATTTAGCTTTAAAAAAAAAAAAAAAACCCTTGGGAAAATAAATTAATAATTTTTAAAAACACCTCTTAATATATTTTAAATTTTCAAGCATTTACTTAAATGAAAATTTGATCTCCCTTTAAAGCAATTTTAGGTGGTTTTAAAGCATTGTTTGGTTTGTATAACTTGAGGCTATTTATTGCCAAGACAGGAAGAAGAAGTTAAGCCTTTCAAAGGAAAACCTGACAAATTGCTTTAATAAAAATGTAATTTTGCCCCTTGTTTGGGAGTCATTTGCAAGACCCGCAGCCCTGGCTTTTCTTTCACATCAAGTGAGAATTTGGTGTCTTTTCTCTATACTCTAACTGCCACCCCTCCTGTAGGTGCAATAATGCAGACCCAGTAAATAACTCAAGCTGAAAAGAATAAAAATTGAGACCCACTCACTATAGTCCTATTGGCCCTTCTGCTGCGAACAGCTAATTGTTGGAATATTTTAACCAAGATAATCTCTTCTAAAAATAGAGAAATGGTCTGTTTTTATTGACGTCTTCACTCATATCTTTTCATATGTCTTACACAACCCAGCCGCAAAGGAGGTCCTTCCAGATTTATCTGTAACGTTCTATGAAATAGAGTCATAACCGCTGACCTAAGCTAACAAAAGTGTCCCGTAGGATAGGCATAAAGTAGAACACTAATCCACACATTGCTTTACTGTCTTCTGAGTTATCAATGGGATGCTTGATGCTCTTTAGTTGTATAATCAGCCCTTCTATGCTTTGAGGTCTTCAACTTGAGGCTCAGGGTGGGTTTAGACAATCTGAAAATGCGTGGCCACTGGCCAGACTCCAGACTCAGATGTGTATAAGAGACAGGCACAACACCCCACCCCCGTGCGTATTTGCATTCGTGCCCACAGGTGCTGAAGCAATGCTCACAGCTCAGACCTGCCATGGCCCTCTCCCTTCCCCAGGCAGGGCATCCCGCTCCAGTATTCTTGCCTGGAGAATTCCACAGACTGAGGAGCCTGGCGGGCTGGTCCATAGGGTCTCAAAGAGTGGGACATGACTGAAGCAATTGAACACACCTCCCCAGTCCAGGGCGGCTGCGTTTGGCCTTGAGGCTGGGCCACTCCACGCCTGACTCCGACTCGTCCTGGCATCACTTCTTACTTGACACTCCAGATTCAGTCTCCTCTATGCTCCAGATACTCTCACATTTTATTGGCTTTTTCTGGTTTCTCAACTGTGTTCCTGTTCCCCACTAGGCGCCATTAAGGTTCCCATCCCGTCTTTCCTGGGATGGATCTCATCTGCACACACTGCCTCACCTGGCTGAGGCTGTCACGTAGTCCAGGCTCATACGACTCACCCCCTACAGGCCAAGAAGTCAGGAGATGAGTTGTGGGGGCAAGGAATAGTGACTTTATTTGGAAAACCAGCAGACTGAGAAGATGATGGACTAGTGTCCCAAAGCATCATCTTACCCAAGTCAGAGTTCGGATTTCTTTTAGACTGAAAGCGGAGGGAGCATGGTTGGTTGTTGCAAACGTCTTGGTGTCGGAATCCTTTGCTGTTGCCGCTGCTTGTATAGGTCCAGTCATGATGATCCTAGAAACCTCCAACAAGACAAATGTTATTCTCAGTTCTACAACTTTTGATCTCTGTAGCAATGAGCATTACACTTTTAAAGGTCAGAGCTTTGAGAATGGGCTACCCTGTGTATTTCAGGCTATAGGCAACATTCTTAGCTTGTAGCAAAAGCAATTGAACCCAAAGGTTAAAGTAAAAGAAACCAGTGCAACATGGAGTCAGATTTGTTCTTCCCTACTTCAAGGCCACCATTCCATCCCACTCCCTGGGACCTTTAGCTTTCTTTGCTCCTATTTTTGTTCGTTTTTAAAAGGCACTTAAGTAGCATATGCATTGACACTTTTTCCCCTGACACACGACACAGACATTCGATTAACCACATGCTAGTTCATTACAGTATCAACTGAAAAAACAAAAAACAGCACAACCTTAAGGTTGAGAGTTGCGTTTTATTCAGAGGACCGACAGAACTTCAAGCCCAGGAGGCAATATTTCAAGTAACCCTGAGAGAACTGCTCCAAGGAGGCGAGGAGGGAGAGCTAGAAAATGTAAAAGTTTTGCAACAAAGGGCATATAATAGGGAAAAAAAAGATGACAGTTAATAAAGGAAAACTAGATATCTCACGAGTGCTTTTCTACGAATGGGAAAGCGCGCGCGCCTGAGCTTACTGAAAGCTTCCTCTGACACGCTCCGCAGCTGTCGGGCCGGCAGCCTGTGCTGCCGCATCCTGAGCTTCCGCAGGGCTCCCTGTGGGGAGTGGTCACAGTCTGAAGGCTGCCAGATGACAAGTATTCTTTACTTCCTTCCTGAGTTCCCTCCGGGCTCACCGTTGGAGGGCTGCAATTGCTGATGACCGTGACATTCTGTGTTTACTGACATGGCAGGCAATATTTTATTTCTCGCTAGATACTGTTAAAAAATAAAACTCAACTGAGTACCTTTGAAGATCAAATTGGCTCTATTCAACAATGCACGGACTAGGCAGCATCCTATTTAGCAGATAGACGCTAGGGGTGCTGTACAAAGTGGATGATTTTTAAAGGTCTAAAGGGGATGGGACAGGAAGTCGTAAACAATAAAGGATTACGTCAGGCAAGATCACCTGCTTCATAGGGAAAGTAGGGGTCTCTGAGAGATTACGTCATCTGTGGCTGGGAAATTCCAGACTGACTGTAAAAGGTTACATTTCTGGAGAGGCTGAACCTGGGGTTAGGATAGGGATTCAGTCTGCCTTGGCTGATACAGAGCTTAGCACAGGGGACTCCATGCGGGGAGGCCTTTGTTTCTTTTCAACAACATCAAACCCAAACACCCCATCTTCACTCTCTTCCTCTCTCCCGGCTTTTTCCCGCATCAGCCCTCCAAGAACTCTTCTATCTGCTTATCCATGTCAGTACTGATGCCCACAGCCTTAGAGAGAAGGCTCGAGTCAAAATTAGTACCTGTTTAAACACAGTTATTTTTGTTTCTGGTTAGATGGCAGCTTTCTGCCACCAGCTGGGGACCCAGGCCCCTCCATCTCATGATTCCATCATCCATCCTACAAGGGGCAAGGCCAGAGGAGGGGGCATACTCATTATTTAAGACCCTGGCCCAGCAGGGCCCACCCAGTCCTAGTGGGCCAGGTCTGGGAGCGTGGCTGCCCCTCCATGCAAAGGAAGCTGGGAAATGTGATCCAGTCCTGAGCTAAGAAAAGGGGGAAAGCGGGTTTGTAGGATCAACTGGCAGGTTCCCAGGACTGCCCAGAGCTCGTGTAGGTCCAGAAACTCACTGACCATTCAAACAGGAATGAGCCAGAAGATGGAGAAAACAGCTTCAAACTGGGGGCTGAGATGAGTGTAGGTTCCCTCCATGACATGTGAACGTGTGGAAAGATTGCAGAAAACTGTTACCGTTGTTGTTGAGTTGCTAAGTCATGCCCGACTCTTTCGTGACCCCACGGACTATAGCCCACCAGGCTCCTCTTGTCTGTAGGATTTCCCAGGCGAGGATACTGGAGTGAGTTTTGCCATTTCCTTCTCCAGGGGATCTTCCTAACCCAGGGATCAAACCCGCGTCTCCTGCATTGCCAGGTGGCTTCTTTACCATCAGAGCCACCACGGAAGCCCAGAAAACTGCCAAGAGTCAGCGAATCGGACAAAGCCGCCCTCTTCCACATCAACACTCAGGGAAACAAGACCCCAGGGTGACTGTATAGGCAGAGAGCTCCCCACCTGAGGCCAAAGTCAGACCACACTCCAGGTCTCCAGACAGGAGTGCCCAGCGTGGCTGATTTTGAACCGAGTTCAGCCCACATGAAGTCAGACTTAGAGACTCCGTCTCGGGGCAAAATGAGCAATGAGAGCTCAGACATGACAACCGCTGCCTCAGACACCCCGCCTTGCATGGGGTGCTAGCAGTGAGCAGGGACATTGCCCATGACTCCCATCCAGATCCCCCAACCCCATACACCCTGTCCCAGTCTCAGCTGCTTCCTTTGACCCTTGTCCTGGTATCTGTTCTGTTCTAAGAGGAAAAAAGACAAGGTTCCTCCTCTACAAATGAAGAGTTACTGAGGGCAGTTATCTAAACGTCAAAGCTATCTCGCCAAACATTGGACTCACAGACCAGATGCTGCTTCTTCCTTGTGCTGAAAAATAAAAACAGATCCATGAGATTGATTATTAAGGAAACTATCCAACCATGAGCAAGGTTAATCCATAAGATAAGTTGGTACCGCTCGAGTCCCATCCCCAGCTGCTTGCTTATTCAGATAAATGTGTTCTCAACAGACTGTTTTTCTCCTTTAACCAAGGGGAGAAAAGGCACCCCAGAGTCAAATGACACAGAGCACAAGCCTGAGGGAAGAAACTGCTTATAAAACTTTCAGAAAGCTTTAAAATTATTGGCTGAACAAGAAATTTCACACAGTGGTTTATATGTGTTTCATAGCAACATCGGTTCCAAACGTCCCCTTGCACTTGGATTCCGGGAGAGTCTTCCTAATGCTTCATCATCAAATGATCGTACCAGTGCATTAATCATGAAGGCCAGCAGAAAGAATACAACCACAGGCCAAAACTGCAGATGTTAAATGTTGAGGCAGAAACCAAATCAAATATGTAAACATATAGAAAGAGAAAGACATGCCCCACACTGCTTTTAACCTTGGCATCACCTTAGGGCAAAATGCATGCATGTGAAAGTCACTCAGTCATGTTCAATTCTTTGCCACCCCATGGACTGTAACAGTCCATGGAATTCCACAGGCCAGAATACTGGAGTGGGTTGCCATGCCCTCTTTCAGGGGATCTTCCCAACCCAGGGATAGAACCCGGGTCTCCTACATTGCAGACAGATTTTTTACCAGCTGCGCCATGAGGGAAGCCCAAGAATACTGGAGTGAGTAGCCTATCCCTTCTCCAGGGGATCTTCCTGACCCAGGAATCAAACCAGGGTCTCCTGCATCGCAGATGGATTCTTTTTTTTTATTATTTTTTTCGCAGATGGATTCTTTACCAGCTGAGCTATCACGGAAGCTCATACTTACCAATAAAAACCAAAACTTTTTCAACTCTGAAATTTGACTGAATTAAAGAGTTCACTCAAAATTCTTGCCCCTAAAATCAAGGAGAGTAGCAAAAGAACAATTACAAAGGAGTGTTTATTACATGTCTGTTCCATACAGGCAGATATCTTGCATGTGGTCCTGTTTAACTTTATAATAACCCTATGAATTGGCTATCATGATGACCGTTTTGTAAATGTGGAAACTGTGGATCAGTCAATGAATTCGAATAGTCTGTTGGTCTACTCAGGTTGCCCTATCAGAACCCTACAGACTGGAGGGCTTAAACAGCAGCGATTTATTTTCTCACAGTTCTGGGGGCTGGAAGTTTAAGACCAAGGTGCCAGCAGGGTTGGTTTCTGGTGCCCTCGGTTTGGAAGGCCTTTCTTCCTGCCTCCTCTCTGTGTCCTCACATGGCCTTTCTCCGCAAACACAGCCCCGGTGTCTCTTCATTTCCTTAAAAGAGCACAAGTCCTTTTGGATTCAGGCTTCACCCTTTTGCACTCATTTAACCTTAATTATGTCCTCAGAGGACCCATCTCCAAATAGAATCACACTGGGTGTCAGGGCTTCAACATATGGATTTAGGAGAACACAATCCGTAACAGCACGACCAGGAGCCCACAGCCGCTGAGTGGTAGAACCAAGGCTGTCTGGATCGAAGCATTTCTTTATCCGGAGTGTGCTGCTTCTCACGTACCACAGCATCTGAGAGAGCCGGGAGACACCCTGCTGTCAGAGCCGACTCAGAACTTGCTGGCAGGGAGACACTTTCACAGCAGTGAGCCTTGTCCGGGTGGGAAGTGTGGTAAAGTCCCTACACAAGCTAGATCACAGGGCACAGGCAGATGACGCTCCCCCAAAAGAGGCTTCATCTGCTCTGATAGGAGCTGCGCAAATGGTCCAATGATGCTCGGCCGTCCACCGCACTGCCAGCCACCAAGGGGGTTTCCAGGACCCTCAGAGGGCCAGCGGTTCACTCAGTTTCTCTTTTCTTTTCTCCAAACCACCAGCTAACGTCCTAGAGGGTGACTCCATGGACCAGGACGTTGAGAGCCCCGTGACGATTCACCAGCCAAAGTTGCCTAAGCAGGCCAGGGACGACCTGCCGAGACACGTCAGCCGGGACCGGACCAAAAGGAAAATCCAGAGGTACGTGCGGAAAGACGGAAAGTGCAACGTTCACCACGGCAACGTGCGGGAGACCTACCGCTACCTGACCGACATCTTCACCACCTTAGTGGACCTCAAGTGGAGATTCAACCTGCTCATCTTCGTCATGGTCTACACCGTAACGTGGCTCTTTTTCGGGATGATCTGGTGGCTAATTGCATACATCCGCGGGGACATGGACCACATAGAGGACCCGGCGTGGACTCCGTGCGTCACCAACCTCAACGGGTTCGTCTCTGCTTTTTTATTCTCCATAGAGACAGAAACCACCATCGGTTACGGCTACCGGGTCATCACGGACAAGTGCCCGGAGGGCATCATCCTCCTCCTCATCCAGTCGGTGTTGGGGTCCATTGTCAACGCTTTCATGGTGGGGTGCATGTTTGTTAAAATATCGCAGCCCAAGAAGAGGGCGGAGACCCTGGTTTTCTCCACGCACGCGGTGATCTCCATGCGGGATGGGAAACTGTGCCTGATGTTTCGGGTGGGGGATCTGAGGAATTCCCACATCGTGGAGGCTTCCATCAGAGCCAAGCTGATTAAATCCAAACAGACCTCGGAAGGGGAGTTCATTCCTCTGAACCAGACGGACATCAACGTCGGGTATTACACAGGGGATGACCGTCTGTTTCTGGTGTCTCCGCTCATCATCAGCCACGAAATTAACCAGCAGAGTCCTTTCTGGGAGATCTCCAAAGCCCAGCTGCCCAAAGAGGAACTGGAAATTGTGGTCATCCTGGAAGGAATGGTGGAAGCTACAGGTAAGGCATGCCCACGCTGGGGTGTCTGGGGATGGATGTTCATCTTAAGCCGGACTCCAAATCCTTACTCACGATAAAATGTGGCAAACCGAACCTCCCTCACTATTAGATGTCACCTCTTTATTTATGAAATAGTATGTAGCCTCTTACCTTAAGGATGTCCACCAAGAAGTCTAACCATTTAGCTTTAAAAAAAAAAAAAAAACCCTTGGGAAAATAAATTAATAATTTTTAAAAACACCTCTTAATATATTTTAAATTTTCAAGCATTTACTTAAATGAAAATTTGATCTCCCTTTAAAGCAATTTTAGGTGGTTTTAAAGCATTGTTTGGTTTGTATAACTTGAGGCTATTTATTGCCAAGACAGGAAGAAGAAGTTAAGCCTTTCAAAGGAAAACCTGACAAATTGCTTTAATAAAAATGTAATTTTGCCCCTTGTTTGGGAGTCATTTGCAAGACCCGCAGCCCTGGCTTTTCTTTCACATCAAGTGAGAATTTGGTGTCTTTTCTCTATACTCTAACTGCCACCCCTCCTGTAGGTGCAATAATGCAGACCCAGTAAATAACTCAAGCTGAAAAGAATAAAAATTGAGACCCACTCACTATAGTCCTATTGGCCCTTCTGCTGCGAACAGCTAATTGTTGGAATATTTTAACCAAGATAATCTCTTCTAAAAATAGAGAAATGGTCTGTTTTTATTGACGTCTTCACTCATATCTTTTCATATGTCTTACACAACCCAGCCGCAAAGGAGGTCCTTCCAGATTTATCTGTAACGTTCTATGAAATAGAGTCATAACCGCTGACCTAAGCTAACAAAAGTGTCCCGTAGGATAGGCATAAAGTAGAACACTAATCCACACATTGCTTTACTGTCTTCTGAGTTATCAATGGGATGCTTGATGCTCTTTAGTTGTATAATCAGCCCTTCTATGCTTTGAGGTCTTCAACTTGAGGCTCAGGGTGGGTTTAGACAATCTGAAAATGCGTGGCCACTGGCCAGACTCCAGACTCTTCATCTACCCATGACTTGAGCTCAGTCATCCATCCAGGGAAAGTCACTGGTGCCATGTCTCTGCCTCCCTGGACCCAAGGAGGCAAGGTCATTACCTCTAACAAATTTCTCTTAAGGTGGTAAAACCTTCAGCAGTAGATTTTTTTAAATGCTGCAAGCAATAAAAAGGTGAGTAAAAGGCGTTGCATAAACTGTGTTCCTTTGCATGAGACAAAGGGAATGTCTAAAACAAAATAATTATTGTGAAATGCTAAATAAGTGCTATACAGGTGCACAGGGCTCTCTGTACCCTGAGCCTGACTTTGGGGCACACTGGTGAGGCAGTAGCTGTGTGGGAGGAAGGGAGAAGGGGGAGGAGGAGAGCGGGGAAGAGCCTGGATCAGGGAGAGGGGAGGGGAAACCGACTCAAACAGGGAGCTCCATCACTTCCCACAGACCAGAAACTTCCTCCCAGGCCAAGCCCAGGGACTCTGGGTCCCCCTAGTGGTGGCCATTGATATGCAGCCTCTGGCAGCACAAACTGACCACTGGGGATGCAGTTTCAATATTTGATTTCTCGCTATAAACTCTCCCAAAAGGACAGGAGGGAGGAAAATGGGCAAGCTTAGTTCTCCTCCCATCTCTGAGCCCCAGAAGCAAAATCCAGTGGAGAGGTACCATCTGGTTACTGGTGTTAATTCGAACTTCAAATTGCAGGAGCTGTGTTTCCTCAGATCAAAGCCCAATCTCGAAAAATAAACAAATGCAGAATAAGGAATTTATCTTTGTGTTGTCCCTGAGTCTGAATCCTCCCCAGGGCACGCCGTGTCCTTCTGATGACAGCTTGTAATGAGTGAGCCTTTCCAACCAGAGAACCGTCCCTTTGTTGGTAATTAATAGTGACACTTGCCTCTGAGCATCCGGTGGCCTTTCTGCTGCTGCTTCAGAGAAAACTGGGTGTTTACCAGCAAAAAGGAATCAACACACCCCTGTTCCTGGGGAAAGGCAACTGCTATCAACTTTCTAAAAATAATAACAATAATTTTCTAATTTCTCAAAAATGGAGGAGGAAGTGCTCTAGAAAGTTCTGGGTTTTTCTAGAAGCTGGACACCTCTTGATTTTTTTCTTGACAGGATTTGCACAATTCAGTCTTTCCAGCGCGTCTGATCTCCTAAACTTCAGGCAGACACTTTTTTCTTTGTGAATGAAAAGCACAATTGGGATTTATGGGTATGAAACAGGTCTTTGGGAAGGACTCCCTGGTGGGTCAGACGGTAAAGCATCTGCCTGCAATGCAGGAGACCCGGGTTCCATCCCTGGGTCGGAAAGATGCCCTGGAGAAGGAAATGGCAACCCACTCCAATACTCTTGCCTGGAAAACCCCATGGATGGAGGAGTCTGATAGGCTACAGACCATGGGATCTCAGAGAGTCCGACAGGACTGAGCAACTTCACTTTCACTTTGGGGAAGGAAAGATGCTTCAATGAACCAAAGCCACAGGAAAAAAATTAATGTGGACCAAATGCACACTGAGGAAAACAAATTCACAAAGATCTCATTATTCACTGGAGGGCTAGATGGGAAATTAGGAGCCATGGAAACCCAAGCTGACACAAAAAAGCCTCTGTTTGATTCCAGCTTTGTTTCAAGTCTGTCTCAGTTGACCTTAAACTACGGTCCGTGACCTCCGTTAGGGGGGCCTCTCACTGAGGCCCGTTTCAAGGACAAGCCCCATCAGTGACAGCTTTGCAGCCTCGAAGCAATGCCCTCTTCCTGTCTTGTACGATGTGGGCACATAGTGTCACGACGTAGTATCTTCTGGAGATCCGAGCTCCAGAGCAGTAGGCTGAGAGGACCAGTCCTTCAGATGGCGGGGGGCTCAGGCCCAGCACAGGTCAGCCAGGGACACACAATAAACACCCCGTCCCCAGGCTCGCTGCCCCAGCCTGCTTCATCACCTCACTCAGGGTCAGGCTCATCTTTAAAAATGCCAGGTCAGCTCCTAGAAGGCAAGCGGCTGAGTCCTGCCCACCTTGGAGGGCCTGCGGGTCCTGGCTCTAAGACTCATACCCGCAAAAGACAGACCCACGCTCCTGGTGGATGGCTTGGATCTGGCCCTGCCCAGATCAGGGGGAATGTGTCACCTCTCAAGAACCTTCCAGTCATGTGATTCTATTTTTGAAAATGAATCCAACCCTGGAAAATTCTGACACCAGCCACCCAGACATCTGGGCACTGGCCACGTCTCATCGCGCAAGTGTATTTTTAAAGGGGGCCCTTTATGTGCCTGACACATGGGCAATTTGGAGATAGTGATGTTTACAGAAGGGTTCACAGCTACGTAAACAAACACGCCAAGCAGCTGCGGCAAGCGTGCGTTAAAATAGTAAAGCATTCATATAGACTGATATTTATAGAGGGCAAATTGGCCTGGAGGCTAGATGACAGCCACACAGAGCTGGGCCCGGTGCCAGCCAGCGCCTCCTCGCTATAGGCTTTCTGATTGATGAACTTCCAAATTTACCCCCAACGATTATGCAACGGTGACAGGCGGCCCTTTCCAACGCCTCAGCAAATATGTCTCCTTTAGGATGAATCCCTGTTAAGCTTTTTCTTTTTTTTTTAAATTTTATCCTGGAGTACAGTTGATTTACAACATTGTATTAGTTTCAAGTATACAGCAAAGTGATTTGGTTATATGTATCTGCATTTCTCCTCTTCTTTGGATTCTTTTCTCATTTAGGTTATTACAGAATATTGAGTCAAATTGCCTGTGCTGTACAGATAGTAGTATTATCTATTTTAACCTTTTATTTATTTTTTTAATTGATGGAAGCTATGAGACTTATACAAAAGTAGACCAAATCATGTAATCAACTCCCATGTACCCACCAGTCAGTTTCTATAATTGTCAGTTCATCGCCAAGCTTGTTTCATCTGTATTATCTACTCAATAACTGTCCCTCCAGCATGATATTATTCTATCTGCAAATATTTCAAAATCTGTCTCTAAAAGATGAGGACTCTTTTTAACACGTAACTGTAACCCTGGTATGACACCTAAAAAAATTAATGATCATTTCTTAAGATTCAGTATCTACTAAATGTGCCAAGTGCCAATTGTCTTACAAATGTCTTTTTAATTTTTTTTTTTAATCTGCTTGTTCGAATCCAAATGAGGTTAACACCCTGTGGCTGGCTGAAATCTCTTCCAAGCCTTAGTCTGTGAGCTCTTCTTCTGTCTCTGTGGGATTTTTTTTCCTTTCAAGTTTTTCTCAAAGAAGAAAATTTCTGAAACATTTATATACTACATAGAAAACTGGGGATGGTGGAGGGTGGGAAGCTGCCAACTTAGTGAGGTTATCCTAGATAACATTTTGTGGATGACAAAGAGGGCTGACTGTCCAGAAGTCAGTATCTGGGGGTCACCAAGAAAGAGAGGGCAAACCAGAAGCAGATGAAGGCGAACCCTCCTTCTCCATAGCAGAGCTCAGTTCCATTTCCAGAGTCACTTGATTTCACACTAAGCGAGCTTAGTCGCATAAGTCACGCAACAGACGGCAGGATTTTTGAGTTGCAAGTCTTCACCCTACTCTTACTTTACTGGTGAGGAAATTGAGTCCCAGCAAGAGTAGTGAGCTGGCTAAGGTCAGCTCATCAGGGGCAGAGCAAGAATTTGAAGCCCAAAAGCCACGGATGATGTTGTCCAGCCCCCAGGGGCAGCGCTGAATGCTGTCGGCCCGTGAAGATTCTGTGGAGCACCCAGGACAACTGGTATTTAACATGAGGACAGGATCTCTTCTCTCCTACCATCAGTTCTTTTTCTTTACAGTTTCTCTGTTGGGCTCCAATGTTATCAGCTTATTTTAAAATTCTTTATTACATTCACATGAATTTTTAACAACCGTATATTAAAATCAGATGTGCCACAAAGCCGTTCTGAAATTGAAGTTAAGTAAGCACCACCTACAAAAAGACTCCTGGAAGAACATAATGTTCCGTCAAGTCTGATTCCCAAGGACCACTTTTGTTTGCCGTAATCAAAATGCCGCTTCACTGTAACAGAGGCGCTCACAGAGTTTGAAAAGGTGGCGTTTCTCAGCTAAGACGGTTGAGGGCTAGTGCTACAGTACTTTTAAGCTGTTTCTACTAATAATATTTCACAGCCTTTGTATTTCTCAAATCTTATTTTCTTCTTTAGATAGGGCTTCCCTGGTGGCTCAGAGGTTAAAGCGTCTGCCTCTAATGCGGGAGACCCGGGTTCGATCCCTGGGTCGGGAAGATCCCCTGGAGAAGGAAATGGCAATCCACTCCAGTATTCTTGCCTGGAGAATCCCACGGACGGAGAAGCCTAGTAGGTTACAGTCCACGGGGTCGCAAAGAGTCGGACACGACTGAGCGACTGAACTGAACTGAACTGAATCCCTCTGCCGGCCATTCATTATCTCCAGATTTGCCATTTTTCTTTTGAGTTGTAACCCCAACTACCTAGCCTGGGAAAAGAGTTCATTGATAAGATCTGGAATGCTTAGATCTTGGGTGAAAATCTCCTGGTAAATCTCTATAAGGTGCAATAAAAAAAAGATAATTCAAAGGTATATGAATTTATTTTTCCCAGTAGAAATCTGACATCAAGAAATTCAGCCACCCTCTCTTCTTCCAGCATTAATTTCAGGTGATTTCTTCAGAGCTTCCTCTCAAACATCCACCTCAATATAATATATCCAGGTAGTGTCATTGGCTGGATAAAACCTGATAATAGCTGCTCCGCAAACACGGTAAACTTTTTGTGACCCTAAGCAGTTTGGGAACACTGCTCTGATCCTAACAAATGGAAGTTGGATGCGACGGAACACATATAGAATTTTAACCTCTTCCACCACCCCTTCTAAATATTTCTCATAATTTATAAGGCACTTAGAATCTCACAACTTAGCAGCAGTGTATCAAGGTCAGCATATATTACTGTGATTGAAAAGGCAAAATTATTGGGTAACTATAAAACTTTTCTTTATTAAAACACCAGTACCCGAAAATCTGGGTCTCCCCGGGTAGCTCAGGGGTAAAGAACTCACCTGCCAATGAGGAGCCGCGCAAGACACGGGTTTGATCCCTGGGTCAAGAAGATCCCCTGGAGGAGGAAATGGCAACCCACCCCAGTATTCTTGCCTGGAGAATCTCCATGGACAGAGGAGCCTGGCGGGCTGCAGTCCATGGGGTCACAAAGAGCTGGACATGATTGAGTGACTGACCACACACACACGCAAGAAAACCCATTGTTCCTCCTTCTCCAGAAGGGCCTTAAGGAGCTCATAAACTAGATATTCAGGACAAGGCAGGGATGGTCACACAATATATACCATTTAAAGTTCAAACCCAAGAGAAAAATAGACTAGCACCTGAAAATTTGCTTTTTAGGTAATCTTTTTTTTTTCAAACTCTGAAGTCAATACCCATGTTGGAAAGATACTACACCATTGAAATTAAGAGATGAGTATCAAAAGTGAGATGCCTCTAATTAGGGCATCCTTAAATAAATTGAGCTTTATTATTTCCTAGGGCATTCAGTAATATGAGTGCTGACAGCGTGGTGCCAGTGAAGCAGTTCTACCCAGCAATTTCTAATGACCGGAAGAGGATCACTGGGAAAAACTGTGTAAATTACTCATATACACAAATACACACATACACCTTTGCTAAATACTTAAACGTGCAGAGGGGCTTCCTCCCCAGTTAAGCATGCCCTTGCTCCTCTGTTTTATACCAACCCACTTACAAATCCTATTTGTTGTATTGATTATTCAGTTCTCCTCTTTTTTTCGGAAGTAATCTCTCTAGGCCATAGCTCAGTTTATCTGCACTTTTCTGTGTCATTTATAGTGTCAGGCAATCCTGGGTTGAAACCACAGTTGTCATATTCACTGGTCCATTTAACCTCTCTAAGGCCTCAGTTTTGCCCTCTTTAAAATGAGAACAGGCTTCCCTCGTGGTTCAGCGGTAAAGTATCTGCCTGCCAATGCAGGAGACGCAGGAGACATGAGTTTGATCCCCTGGGTCAGGAAGATTCCCTGGATGGGGAAATGGCAACCCACCGCAGTATTCTTGCTTAGGAAATCCCATGGACAGAGGAGCCTGGCGGGCTACAGTCCACAGGGTCGCAAAGAGTCGGACTTGACTGAGCACGCACGCACATCGCAGAATGGGAACAGTAATGGAACCTACCTCATCGGTGACTTTTCAGCATCACAGATTCTGTTAAATCGTTCCTTCCCCCCTAGACAGTATTGGTGAACGTCGGTAGAGAGGAAGGAAGCCGGGCATTTGGGAGAGCCAGCCCCAGGCATGGACTCCATTGTCTCCAGGGACCCGTGCCCCAGGATGAGATGACTCCCCCCTGGAAGGCACACTGAAGAAGTTAAAATGGCAAACGCCAACCTGTGATGGCCAGTGCAAGGAACGCCCACTCACCGCGCGAGAGTAAATGCCAGCTGGGCCTCGTCTCACTTACCTACCGTGAATCAGAGATTGATGTGCTCTGAATTAATGAGGCTCACTGGACTCAGAAGAGACTTTGCACTCCTATAGAGAGCAACATTTTGTCATTATAATGTCTGCCCAAATTGGACATGACTATCGATTATGCTCAGAGCTTCCAAGGCCACTCCTCAGGGAGGACAGGACCAAGAGTCTGCATTGAAACAAGATTCAAGTTTCAACTGAAACAAGTTTCTTTCTTTCTTCTTTCTTTTTTAATTGAAAGCATTTCTTTCAATGCTTCCAACATTGAAACAACACAAGTTTCAAACAGGACAAGTCTGCACTGAAACAAGTCTGCATAGAAACAGGATGTCTGTGTTCCCAACCCCCCTCCCAGGTCCTTCATAAGAGCTCATCAGTTGATGCCCCAATTTGGAGAATGTATTTTTGTGCTGTAAACTCAACTGAATAATACTTATTTCCATAATAAGTCCTGAGAGAAACTTCTGCTTTAAAGTACAGATGTACTTCCACAAAGCAGACGGTAAATGTAAATTTCTATAGAGCCAATTCCATTGTTCTCTATTTACTGAGAATGGTAAACATCGTGGCGGTCAGCTTTGGTTCTGTCATGCTGCAGTAATGAACAACTCCAAGGCTTCTGAACACGGAGGTTCATTTCGCACTCATGCTAAACGCCAGCCGCGGCCCTGGTTCATGTCCTGCTGGCTCCAGGATGCAGACGGAAGGAGCAGCCTCACATAGGGCGTGCCATTCTAAGGGCAGAGAGACAAAAAAGAAATGCCAGAGCACCTCGCTTCTGTCTGCCACTCACTAGCCATAGCGCGTCACATGGCAGCGCCTGATGTCCACGGAGTGGGGAATGTGATTCTCCCCCAGGAACATGGAATGAATAATTCAGAACAAAATAATGCAATCTACCACAGATACCCAGGTGGTTCTGAAAACCCGCAGAGTGAGTTTAAAAGTTTTTGCAAGTTAGGGCTTAAAATATGCAGTAGTCGTTAGTGTTGTTCGTGGAATATGTCCAGCTTTCATCCTTCTAGACACATGTTAGGATCCTACAGGTTTCCCAGGTGGCACTAGTGGTAAAGAACCCCTCTGCCAGTGCAGGAGACATAAGAGGTGCAAGCTCGGCCCCTGGGTTGAGAAGATGCCCTGGAGAAGGGCATGGCAACCCACTCCAGTGTTCTTGCCTGGAGAATCCCACAGACAGAGGAGCCTGGTGGGCTGCCGTCTATGGGGTCACAAAGAGTCAGACAGGGCTGAGTAACTTAACACGCACACCCCAGGCTCCCATTTCTGTGGCTGTTGAACGTGGTCATGTGACTTACATTCGTCCCAGCCATTCGGGGCACAAGAACTGGGGGTTGGGGTGGGGGTCCCTATCCCTGACCCCTGGACCTGAAGACTGAGCTCCGGAGGCAGCCCTCCTTCCTCACCCCTCTCCGTCCTGCCTCGTGCTCGGTCAGTTGTGATGTCCACACGTGGTAGATTCTCAGGGTCCTGGAAGGCAGTTGCCAGTCTGGTGCAAGAATCAGTCATTCACAGGCTGTGTGCGTCTCATAAAGCCACTGGCCGCTTTCACTGTTGTCGTGACGGTACTCAGACAACACCCTCCCTCGAGCAGAGCCTGCACGTGGCAAGCCAGTGGCTCTTTAGGGACACATCTTCAGGTTTCCTGTTTCTCTACCACGAGGTGAGTAAGCATCCCTTTGGCTTCCCTAGAGGCTCAGCTGGTAAAGAATCCGCCTGCGATGCAGGAGACCTGGGTTCAATCCCTGGGTTGGGAAGGTCCCCTGGAGAAAGGGATAGGCTACCCACTCAAGTATTCTTGGGCTTCCCTGGTAGCTCAGCTGGTAAAGAATCTGCCTGCAATGCAAGAGACCTGGGTTTGATCCCTGGGTTGGGAAGATCCCCTGGAGGAGGGAAAGGCTACCCACTCCAGGATTCTGACCTGGAGAATTCCATGGGGTCACAAAGAGTTGGAGACAACTGAGCGACTTTCACAACAGTATAAGCACACGTCATGAGAATCATTCTGCTGGAAACCTTCCAAGTCAACATATGATAATGCCCCTCCTAGCTCCCTAGTTCTCATGGAAGCACAGGTCACAGTGAAGTTTCTGTCATTCTGGACCTCTGACTGGCTCTGAAGAGCATAGCTTCGTCAAGTCACTTGGGACTTGTTACATGACTGGGGAATAACCTAATGTGTGCTAAGGCACTGCAATCTGGGTTGTTCGTTGTTGTTCGGGAACCCAGTTGTGTTCGACTCTTTGTGACCCCATGGACTGCAGCACACCAGGCCTCTCTGTCCATCACCAACTCCCGAAGCTTGCCCAAGTTCATGTCCATTGCCTCAGTGATGCCATCCAGCCGTCTCATCCTCTGATGCCCTTCTTCTGCCCTCAGTCTTTTCCAGCATCAAGGACTTTTCCAATGAGTCAGTTGTTTGCATCAGATGTCCAAAATACTGGAGTTTCAGCTTCAGCATCTTCAGTCCTTCCAGTGAGTATTTAGGGTTGATTTCCCTTAAGATTGACTGGTTGGATCTCCTTGCAGTCCAAGGGACTCTCAGGAGTCTTCTCCAGAACCACAGTTCAAGGACATCGATTCTTCAGCACTCCATCTTCTTTACAGTCCAGCTCTCACAACTTTATGTGACCACTGGGAAAACCTTAGCCTTGACTATGCTGATCTTTGCAGGCAGAGTCATGTCTCTGCTTTTCAACACACTGTCTAGGGTTGTCATAGCTTTCCTGCCTAAAAGCAAACATCTTCAGATTTCATGGCTGCAGTCACCATCCACAGTGATTTCAGAGCCCAAGAAGAAGAAATCTGTCACTGCTTCCACCCTTTCCCCCTCTATTTGCCATGAAGCAGTGGGGCCAGATGCCATGATCTTAGTTTTTTTAATATTTAGTTTGTTTGTTACCGTGGTTCTAACTAACTTCTGCCTGATACAAAACGCCATATGAACAGTTTGACAGGTTGACTGCTGTGTATTGTTGATAACTCCAGATGTGACATGAAATGGACTTTTGGCCAGCTGCTTTGCAGAATTTCTCCTCCCTCCTTTAAATTCTGTCTCCACTGGGTAAGACTTTGAGGTCAGACAGCCAGAGTTCAACTTCTGCCTCCACTCCCGACTGTCCATGTGATTGGCCATATCACATTCCTTAACTTCGCCAACCATTTTTTCATTCTGAATAGGAATGATACTTATATTTTTAAGAAGATTCTGCAGGATAATAAAGGCATGTCATTCATCATGGTACCCCAGTAAGTGTCCAGTAAATGTAAAGAATGAATCTGTGATTCTATAAATCATACTATTCTCATCCATCATTCATTAGGTGACTGTTGAATGTCAATTACTTGATTAGATGCTTTACATATATCATTTTCAATCCTCGAAGCCATTCTGTAAGGGAGCATGTATGGATGTGAGAGTTGGACTATAAAGAAAGCTGAGCACTAAAGAATTGATGCTTTTGAACTGTGGTGTTGGAGAAGACTCTTGAGGGTCCCTTGGACTATAAGGAGATCCAACCAGTCCATCCTAAAGCAGATCAGTCCTGGGTGTTCATTGGAAGGACAGATGCTAAAGCTGAAGCTCCAATACTTTGGCCACCTGATGCAAAGAACTGACTCATTTGAAAAGACGTTGATCCTGGGAAAGATTGAGGGCAGGAGGAGAAGGGGATGACAGAGGATGAGATGGTTGGATGGCATCATTGACTCAATGGAGGTGAGTTTGAGTAAACTCCGAGAATTGGTGATGGACAGGGAGGCCTGGCGTGCTGTGATTCATGGGGTCACAAAGAGTCGGACATGACTGAGTGACTGAACTGAACTGAAGGGAGGTACTATATTCTCATTTAACAAATGAGGAGGTTGGTTCTCGCATGGGGCGTTGGGGAGAGTAACTTGCCGGAGATCACCCAAATGGTGAATTGGCAAAGCTCGGATTCCATCTCAGGGATGCCCACCTCCTTCCCGCCCGTCTGCTTTGTGCCTCTCCAGGGAAGGCACAGCACACAAAGGCACACTGGAAGCTGTGGTTGTTGATTAAAGTTCTTAATACGTAGACTGTGGTAGTTTGATGATATATTCTGCTTTTAAACTTTTTATTTTGTATCAGAGGATAGCTGATTAACAGTGTTGTGATAGTTTCAGGTGAACAGCAAGGGAACTCAGCCATACATACACATGTATCCCTTCTCCCCCAAACTCCCCTCCCACCCAGGCTGCCACAGGACAAGGAGCGGAGTTCCCTGCGCTCTACAGTGGGTCCCTGTTGGTTGCCCACTTTAAATATAGCAGTGTGCACAGGCCACCAAGAGTCCGCTCTCTAAGACTGTGCGTCTCCTTCTGTTTTGTAAGGAAGTTCATTCGTACCATTTCTTTTCAATTCCACGTATAAGGGACGTCGTAGGCATTTCTGCTTCTCTGTCTGCCTTACTTCACTCAGTGTGATCATCTCTCGGTCCATCCAGGGTGCTGCACACGGCATTCTTTCCTTCTTTTTAACGGCTGAGTAGTATTCCATCGTGTATATGTGCCACACCTTCTTCATCCACTCCTCTGCCCGTGGCCATTCCGGTTGCGTCCACGTCTTGCTCACAGCACAATCATAAACAGTGCTGCAGTGAACACTGAACAGCAGTAGACTTTCCAACCATTTTTTTTTTCCCCAAATATATGCCCAGGAGTGGGACTGCAGGGTTAGATAGTTATACACCTCGTAGCTCTGTTTTCAGCTGTTTGAGGAATCTCCATGGTGCTCTCTTAGTGGCTGCACCAATTTCTTTTGATTACCGGCTTCCCTAATGAGGCTCACCTCACCTGACCGCAGGCGGCAGGCGGGGGCAGCTGCTCTTACATAACAGTTGGCACTGAGTCTCTTGAAAGGAAACCTACTTGTTCATACCCTCAGATTCCACCTAGTTCAATGTTATCAAGCAACCACGCCAGTCGACACTTTGGGGCAACCCACTCCAAAGCAGTTTTGTTCTGCATCAAGCATAACCCAAAGTGCAACCACAGAGCCAGCTTAAAAAAACCCTTAGGGGAGGAGTTTAACATTGAAAGAGAAGAATCCCTTTAGACTCTGAGCTTCCTGCCAGAAAGCATGATAATAAAAAGATTTAGGCTCTGAGTAGCCCGGAGAAGGCAATGGCACCCCACTCCAGTACTCTTGCCTGGAAAATCCCATGGACGGAGGAGCCTGGTGGGCTGCAGTCCATGGGGTCGCTGAGTCGGACACGACTGAGCGACTTCACTTTCACTTCTCACTTTCACGAATTGGAGAAGGAAATGGCAACCCACTCCAGTGTTCTTGCCTGGAGAATCCCAGGGACGGGGGAGCCTGGTGGGCTGCCGTCTATGGGGTCGCACAGAGTCGGACACGACTGAAGTGACTTAGCAGCAGCAGCTGAGTAGCCTAAGTAAACCCTGTTGGGGTTTCCATTTCACCGCAAAGCATCCGACAAGATGGTCTTTGGAGTTTGAGGGGGATGATGATCAGTCTTCTCTAGTCACTGAGGCCATCCTTAGGAGATTTTAATTAAACATGTGCTAAGTAAATACATTTTCTTTTACATTTTCTCAAGCATAGTTTCTATGGGTGAATGTTAAAAGAAATCTGTGAGAGTGGATGGATAAAGGAGGGGCCGTCGGGTAATGACATCAGAGAAGAACAGAGCGGCAAAGGGACAAGACTGATGGCTGGACCTGAGTTGGACGAATGCTATGTTCACATTAGCCCCAGACAGCTGTCGTTCAGCCAGTGAGTCATGTCTGAGGCTTTGCAACCCCATGGACTGCAGCACGCCAGCCTTCCCTGTTCTTCACTATCTCCCTGAGTTTACTCCAACTCAAGTCCATTGAGTCAGTGCTGACATCCAACCATCTCATCCTCTGTCATCCCCTTCTCCTCTTGCCTTCAATCGTTCCCAGCATCATGGTCTTTTCCAGTAAGTCAGCTCTTTGCATCAGGTGGCCACAGCTTTGGAGCTTCAGCATCAGTCCATCCAATGAATATTCAGGGTTGATTTCCTTTAAGATTGACTGGTTTGATCTTCTTGCAGCCCAAGGGACTCTCAAGAGTCTTCTCCAGCATCACAATTAGCATCAATTCTTCAGTGCTCACCCTTGTTTATGGTCCAAGTCTCTCATCCATACATGATTACTGGAAAAACCACAGCTTTGACTATATGGACTTTTGCCCCAAATTAAGTATGTTTAAAACAACTCAGAGAGCTAAAGTAGTAGTAAAGTGTTTGCTTTAGATACTAGGTCATACATATTGTCTGTCTCCTCAAAGTTGGAAAAGATGTAAAAGCAAGGGGGAAAGGGGGGCAGTTGGATGAATTCGGAGGTTTGGATTGACATATATACAGTCGATACTATATATAAAATAGATAGGGCTTCCCTGGTGGCTCAGATGGTAAAGAATCTGCCTGCGATGCGGTAGACCCAGGTTTAATCCCTAGGTCGGGAAGATCCCCTGGAGAAGGGAACCGCAACCCACTCCAGGGAGAATTCCATGGACAGAGGAGCCTGGTAGGCTACAGACCCTGGGGTCACAAAGAGTCAGATATGACTGAGAGACTAATAATAAAACAGATAACTAATGAGAACCTACTGTGTAGCCCAGGGAACTCTGCTCAATGCTCTGTGGTGACCATAATGGGAAGGAAATTCAAAAATGAGGGGATAAAGTAAACATACAGCTGATCCAGCCACTGTTATGCTGCAGAATCTAGCACAATATTGTAAAGCAACTATATAACCAAGAAACCAATCGCAGAGTCAAAGTCGCTCAGTCGTGTCCAGCTTTTTGTGACCCCATGGACTATACAGTCCATGGAATTCTCTTGGCCAGAATTCTGGAGCGGGGAGCTGTTCCCTCCTCCAGGGAATCTTCCCAACCCAGGGATCAAACCCAGGTCTCCTGCATTGCAGGCGGATTCTTTGCCAGCTCAGCCAAAAAAGCAACTGTACTCCAATTAAAAAACAATCAAACAGAAAAACCTAAGAGAGGAGAAAAATTATCCCGGTCTATGATTCTTGCAAAAGCTCTTATGAATCTACAGGGGGTGCAAAAAAGATTTCCAAACACCTCCTTGGATCTCTCCAGCATGAGTCTGTGGTGTTCGCTGAGGCATCTCAGTCTGTTCAGCTTGGCTTGCAGACCCTATTTCAGCCCCCAAGATGGGGGGAGGAAAGAGGTTGCGTTCACTAAGCCGACAACGGATGGGTCGTGACTGAATGGGGGAGAGCGGGCAGCTTGATTGGCCATCAGCAAGCCAGGCCAAGAGCAAGGCAGGGCAGGGACGCTCCCAGTCCAGCCCCACAGCTTCTGCGGCTCTGGGGACCTGGCCCAGAGTCATACCTGGGCTTGGTGGATGACTCAGGAAAGCCCTGCCTGTGGCTGGAAATGCTCGTTTCTGACACTGAAGAGGCAAGCTGGCAGCACTTGGATGCCCAGGTCAGCATTGCAAGGCTTCCTCCAGGGCCAGGCAGAAGGCTGGAACGGTGGCCCGGCACCTCTTCCCTGGAGTGCGCTCTGACACACGCCCACCAGGTAGAAGCGGGCATCTCATGAGTAAGGAGCATCCGTAACCTGAGGAGGTGGTGCCTAGTGGACAAGAGACAGAGAAGATGTCAGACAAAAATATGCGGTATGTCCCGCCCTCGGAACAGTCTTAGACCCAGACTGCTAACTGGTCCATCGAAGTGGCTCTCAGGTCTCTTCAGTACAACTTGTCCCAAACTCAAACCGGCTCCCTCTCCTGTATCCACCCTTCAACGACTGGAGCCTCTGGTCTCCAGGTTGCCCAGGTCAGAAACCTGGCTGTCATCTTGTGCTCTCCCCACCCCTCTCCGCCTGGGGAGCTGCAACTTTCTCAGTCCCATCCATTTCCCCAAACCCTGGACAACTGGACTTCTTCGTGCAAATGAGAAAAACACATTCCATCCTCAACTCTACTGCCATCTGCTGGGAAATGCGTGTCATAAATATGTCAATGTATCTGTGCCCCTTAGGTGTCGTGAGTTGTGCAGTGTGCAACCTGCACAACCGTATGTGGCAGCCCTGGCTGAATTCATCCATTCCATCTTTGACCTGTGTCTAGTATCCAAACGTCCTCTCCTCTCCAGCATCTTAGCCGGCTTCTCTAAGTGTAGACTCTCATGTCAGCAATTTCCCTCCTTATAATTAGCAGAATACACTTTGTAACTTACAAATCCCACCTTCCCCTACTCCCAACTCAAACATTCTCAGTGGCTCCTGAGTAGCTAAAGAATTAAGTCCAGTCTCCTTTGATTGTCACAGTCATGCCTCCTGTCGAGGAGACCTGTCACTTGCCCCAGTACCCACATGAGCTACTAAAATTCCTGAATACACCAAGGGTTATTTTGCCTCTGCACACATGCTATGACATTATCTCTGCCTGGAATATCCTCCTCCATTTACCTCCCCAGTAACCCGTTACCTACGCACTGAAAGTCCCTGCAAACATTGGCTTCTGTGAAACCTTCCTGACTGCTTAGCAAACTCAGGCATCCCCCATCTCTGCTTCCCCTGTATTTCTACAAACTTCCATCATGTCTGACTGCATTGTGGGTGACTGATCACATGGCTCGGTGTCCCCAGCAGACTCTCCATTTTTGAGGATAAATATTATGCCCTTTTTTTCCCTATCTCCAACAACTAGCACAATCTGCCATGTGGTAGGTGCTCAGTAGAAAGAATGAATGCGCCAGTGGCTCTGTCAAAGCAAGGTCTGCCCTTTCTAAATGTGCTTTCGACTCTCTAAAGCATTTCCTTTTCACCTGGCACCATGCTCTCTCAACTCTACTGAGAGCCAAGGGCTATATCTGCTTTCCCTGTGAGGCTGTTACATCATTTAATTAAAAAACTAAAGACACATTTTATTAAAAGAGTCTGTTTATTCTACAAGATCCTTCCACCAGCCAATATTCACCAAGAACCTAATAAAGTCCATCCAATATGTGTACACAGATACTTTAAAGCAAAGATCCAAAAGGCAACCTTGTTCCAGAATTTGATCTCAAACCACACAGCAAGCTCTGCCAGGTAGATATATCCCTGTGCCCCTCCTCTAAGCAGGTCTAGTCCACCAGAGGCTCAGCGGGGACAACAGGCAGGACCTCCTCATGGCTTTCATTCCCCTTCATCCCACACATGGCTGTTTCCCTCCCATGCTATCTGGTTCTGCTCGCCAATCTCCTCCCCTCTGCCAAGAATCAAGCAGATACTTCAGAAGAGCAACATGTGGGAAGAGAAGATCCCTTTACCCAAACTGCTAATCCAGAAATAAATAAGAGTCTCTCCATGTGAACCACACCCACTGCAGTGAAGNTCATCCCACACATGGCTGTTTCCCTCCCATGCTATCTGGTTCTGCTCGCCAATCTCCTCCCCTCTGCCAAGAATCAAGCAGATACTTCAGAAGAGCAACATGTGGGAAGAGAAGATCCCTTTACCCAAACTGCTAATCCAGAAATAAATAAGAGTCTCTCCATGTGAACCACACCCACTGCAGTGAAGCTCCAATATGTTGGCCACCTGATACAAAGAGCCAACTCATTGGAAAAGACCCTGATGCTTTGGGAAAGATTGAGGGCAGAAGGAGAAGGGGGCGACAGAGGATGAGATGGTTGGATGGCATCACCGACTCAATGGACATGAGTTTGAGCAAACTCCGGGGGAGAGTGAAAGACAGGGAAGCTGATGTGCTTCAGTCCTTGGGGTCTCAAAGAGTTGGACACGACTGAGCGACTAAACGAAAACTACACTCCAGAGATGAAAGACAAGGGTAGGTGCTGAGTCAGGACCCACCAGCCCACCTCTGAAGCCTCCCAGGAAGGCTTTCTGGAGGTAAAAACTCAACAGGCAAAGTGTCAGAAGCTGAGGAGTACCCAGTCTGCAGGCG
This sequence comes from Cephalophus harveyi, assembly GCA_006410635.1. Classification (NCBI taxonomy): domain Eukaryota; kingdom Metazoa; phylum Chordata; class Mammalia; order Artiodactyla; family Bovidae; genus Cephalophus; species Cephalophus harveyi. The sequence goes on along the minus strand of SJYT01073455.1, from coordinate 128,762 downwards.
AGGATTTTCCAGAACCTTCCGTGTGCTAGGCCTTGTGCAAAGTTAGACACAGTCCTGCCCTCAGGGAACTCACGTTTTAGAGCAGAGGTCGGCAGAATGTTTTCTGTAAAAGGCCAGGTAGTAAATATTTCAGCCTCTGTGATGTTTCTGTCACAATGACTCAACTCTGCGGCCGTAGCATACAAGCAGCCATGGGCAATACATTTTCAGAGAAGCGTGGCCACGTCCCAGTAAGACTTTATTTATGGACACATAATTTTCACGTGTCATAAAATATTACTCTCCTCTGGGGTTTTTCCCAACCATTTAAAAATGTCAAAACCACTTTCAGCTCGAGGCCATGAGACTGGACATAAAAACAAATTACAATGCAAAATGGAATACTGTATATTAAGAGAGCATTTTTTTATGGGGAGGTGGACCAGCGGGTAGAGGAGCTCTGCTCTTGTACTGCCAGCCAGAATCCCACTTCAAGTGTGTGCCACCTAACAAGAGCTCGCCACAGCAAGCCTGGCGCCTCCCTGGAGGAGGAGGAGCAGCCACCATCCAGGAGAGAAGAAATCACACACATTTTCTGTCTGCATCAGCATTGCCCCAGAATGAGATGACAACAGGGAGCAAAGGGTCCCTGACCTTGGAGAACAAGCAAAAAACTGAACTTCTGCTCAAAAGCCGAGATTCATCAGTAAACAGTACTATTATCAACATAATGGTTTGAAGGGGAAAACAATTTTTAAATGTGAGTGTCTTTGTTTCATGAGGGTTTGCACTGGCGTTCCCTTTTGTGCCTGCTCTGTTTTTCTTTGACTGCAAATCACTCCGCTTACTTACAGTTGGCTTCCCCAGGGGCTCAGCCAGTGAAGAATGCAGGAGACGCAGGTTCGATCCCTGGGTCGAGAAGATCCCCGGAGAAGGAAACTGCAACCCACTCCAGTATTCTTGCCTTAAAGCTGTACTGCTGTTCTCCCAGCAACATTTATTCTTTTTTATAAGTTAAAATATTTATTTATTTATTTATTTTATTGACATATTTCCAGTATTCTTGGGCTTCCCTCGTGGCTCAGCTGGTAAAGAATCCACCCACAATGTGGGAGATCTGGGTTCAATCCCTGGGTTGGGAAGATCCCTGGAGAAGGGAAAGGCTACCCACTCCAGTATTCTGGCCTGGACAGTCCCATGGATTGTATAGTTAATGGGGTTGCAGAGTCGAACACAACTGAGCGACTTTCACTTTCACGGATATCACATTAAGGAATTTAGCGCTTCTGTAGATATGGGAAGATGCAGCAGACCCGGATTATTGCGGTCATCTCTTTCATAGGCATCTCGGCTCTCTCATAGGCATCTCAGCTCTCTCATAGGCATCTCGGCTCTCTGGGGCCAGCATCCTGTCTTTGGGATTTCTCAGAGTCTCCCCCGCCCCCGAGCCCCTCAGCCATCATTGCAGGGGTGGCAGCATCTGTTGGATCACAGGCTTTGTGTTGCCTCTTGGGAGCCCCTCATTCACACTGGGAGGCCAGAAATGGCTGATGGCTGTTACATCCTTGTCTACTGACGTGGCATAATCATCTCACATCCTTGTGGTCAGCGGGGGCTCCTCTTCACCGCGGTGTGTGGCTTCTCGTTGCGGCGGCTTCTCTTGGAGGACGCAGGCTCCAGGCACACGGATGTCAGTAGTTTGAGCACACAGGCTTTGTCACTCCATGAACATGGAATCTTCCTGGAACAGGGATCGAACCTGTGTCCCCTGCACTGGCAGGCAGATTCTTAACCACTGGATCACCAGGGAAGTCCCACATTTATTCTTCACATCAGTTCATTTGGAGGTTAAAGGTCCTACACTCCCTTCCACCCAAAAAGAACCTTTCTTGGTCCAAACTTCCCTCTGCCCCTGCCTACCTCACCCCTGGTTTCTTAGGAGGCTGAGTGGAACGTACAATGATCAGCCATCAAGACACTCGACCTTTGCTATGAATTACACATCCACACAGACCAACTCTGTCCCCTGTCAGGCAGCCACGGGGCTTAGTCCTTAACAACTTTGTCGGAAATGCCTCCCGTTACACAAATTGCTGTCAACGCAGCCCCAGCAACGCAACCAAACATGGTCAGTGGGAAGACTTCACCAAGACCCACAGATGTACATTTGGCTGTATTTCTATCTAATCGCAGGATCTTGGATCAGAATAATCGTAACAAGCTCTTGAAAACCGGTAGCACACTGGAACTTGCCTTAACAAAAATCGTTCTCCCTAAGATAAGTTTTCACCTGAACACACACAGGCGGAAGCCTCGTGGTCTCTCCTGGTTCACTTTCATTCCCTGTCTCTCCCTGTCTTTCTCTGGCTTCCTTTCCCCGCTAACCTGAGTCCTGCACACCCTGCAAGATCAGATGAGCGCCCTCCTTCACGAGGCCCTTGAGTGACGCAGCTTGCCGCCTGTTCCCACTGCCGACGAGGACAGTACTCTTCCCGAGGCTTCCCAGGCAGCTCAGAGGTAAGGAATCTGCCTCCAGTGTAGGAGACGTGGGTTCGATCCCTGGGTCAGGAAGATGCCCCGGAGAAGGACATGGCAATGTACTCCAGTATTCTTTGCCTGGAGAAGCCCATGGACAGAAGAGCCTGGTGGGCTACAGCCCATGGGGTTGCAAAAGTCAGACACGGCTACTGTCTCCTACTTTTCCAAGTGTCATCGTCAAGGGCACTCTAAGCCGCACAGTGGTCGGACCCTAACCTTCTCGTCTTCTCTCTCCCTGGTCCCCTTGGCCATGCTGAGCACAAGAGACCAGAGCACACAGTGGGGACAACTCAGGGACCTCCTGAGCCCCCCTACGGATCCCAAATGTGCCAAGGGTGCTTTTTTAACAATTTGACAGTATCAGAACCAGAGCCAGGTCAGTTCAGTTACAGATGTTCAACGCCGCTCACCCAGTTCAGATCTTTACATTGATCCTCTTAGCCGATCACGAGTCAGGGGCAGTAGAACCATCTTCCACATTTCACCACATTTGCTGGACCATCCTCTCTAGATCCACATACAGGGGTCAACATAGGTATGTGTGTGTATACATGTATATGCATTTGTGATTTTTAAATCATTTGAGAGTGAACTGTAGACATAGTATCACTTTACCCCATATTTTGTAAATGTGAAGACAGTCTTACAGAACCACCATATAACCATCAAAATCAGCAAATCGATATTGATATAAGTTTATTATCTAAAGGCTTGATTCAGATGTTGCCAATTTTCCAAATAATTTCTCTTATTGTCAAAGAAAATCCCAGGTCATACTTCGTTGTCATGTCTCTTAATCACCTACGACCCAGAGGAGGTCTTTTGTGTCTTTAACTCTCAGGACGTTGACATTTCTGAAGAGCAGAGGCCACTTACTTTTGTAGAATGCCCCTCCCTCCATATGGATGTTTCCCACAGTTAGATTCGGGTTTTGCATTTTTGACAAGAATACAACAGAAGTGAAGCTGTGTGCTTCTCTGTACATCATGGAGGGAAGTGTCTGATGCTGGTTTTCCCCAATTCGGGTGATGTTACATTGCAAAAAGTATCTTGTAGATAGACACTTTGAGACCAAGTAAATATCCTGTTCTTCCCGCAAACTGTCGTTTTAGTATCCATGGATGATTCTTACTCGAAACAACGATTATTAGAAGGGTTCTCGTTGTTCAAACACTAAGTCATGTCCAGCTCTTTTGCAACCCCATGCAGTGTACCCCACCAGACTCCTCGTGTCCAAGGGATTTCTCAGGCAAGAGTACTAGAATGGGCTGTTAGTTTCTTCTCCAGGCATCATCCCCTGTCAGGGATTGAACTGACATCTGCTTGGCAGGAAGATTCTTTACCACTGGGCCACCTGGAAAGCCCACTAAGATGGTTACCAAATTGCAGTTTTCTAACTCCATGATTCTTTCTACATTTAGATGTTGACTTTCAGTGAGAAGGAGCTTTTCTCCCTGTATTACTTCACTTCAGTTCAGTCGCTCAGTTGTGTCCGACTCTTTGCAACCCCATGAATTGCAGCACGCCAGACCTCCCTGTCCATCACCAACTCCCGGAGTTCACTCAGACTCGCGTCCATCGAATCGGTGATCCCATCCAGCCATCTCATTCTCTGTTGTCCCCTTCTCCTCCTGCCCTCAATCCCTCCCAGCATCAGAGTCTTTTCCAATGAGCCAACTCTTCGCATGAGGTGGCCAAAGTACTGGAGTTTCAGCTTTAGCATCATTCCTTCCAAAGAACACCCAGGACTGGTCTCCTTTAGAGTGGACTGGTTGGATCTCCTTGCAGTCCAAGGGACTCTCAGGAGTCTTCTCCAACACCACAGTTCAAAAGCATCAATTCTTCGGTGCTCAGCTTTCTCCACAGTCCAACTCTCACATCCATACATGACTACTGGAAAAACCATAGCCTTGACTAGACGGACCTTTGTTGGCAAAGTAATGTCTCTGCTTTTTAATATGCTGTCTAGGTTGGTCATAACTTTCCTTCCAAGGAGTAAGTGTCTTTTACTTCCATAGCTGATATCCATATTAGCCTCCTCCTATTACAAAGGAGAAGGTCAGTTCTATCCCAGTGCCACTGACTGCTCGTTGTATGTATCTGAATTAAACCACAAGTCCAGAAACACTGCCTTCCAGAAACTCTTCAAGGAGAAATCTCAAGCTCATTTCCTTCATTACTTATCAGAAAGTTGGTCTGGAGTGATCCATCTGGGAAGGCCTGCCTGCCTCACGCAGACTCCACATCCTTCCGGAAGGTCTACAAGCCACTTTTTGCACTTACTAGAAAAGCAGAGGGCTTTCCTGGTGGCTCAGACAGTAAAGAATCTGCCTGCAATGCAGGAGACTTGGGTTCACTCCCTGAGTTGGGAAGATCCCCTGGAGAAGGGAATGGATACCCACTCCAGTATTCTTGCCTGGAGAATTCCATGGACAGAGGAGCCTATTGGGCTACAGGTCATGGGGTTGCAAAGAGCCAGACACAGCTGAGCATGAGAAGCTCAGAGAAGACTCAGAGGCTCACTGCTAGATTTAGAAGAGAATTACTCTGGACTTAGAAGCCCACTGCTGAAGGTTTTTACTGAGCTGCAAGAAGTAAAACCAACCCGGTGAAAGGGACCTTGTGTCTCCTAGAAGACAGTGTTGACTACAGGGTCACAGCCCCACCAGCTTGTTACAAACTCAGGAGACATTTCTTCACGTCACAGCGCTAAGAGTAGTTGGACTTTTGCCTAGAAATCGATTTCCTTGCACGTGTCGGACGCTCTGAACTCCGTGGTGTGTATAGTCTGTAGCCCGGCCCCCGTGTGGCCACAATAGTGCCTGGAAGCAAATCTGCGGCGCCTGTAGCAAGGCTGCGCCTCCTGGGGATGTGAGTTCGCACGGGGCCTCATTCCTGGTGCTTTTTATGACCCGATCCTAGCGAGCTCTCTCCCTGGCTTCGGCTCCCCACCCCCCACCGCCCCACATCATGACGGTTGCTATGGATATCTAGGCTACTTGTATTAGTCGTGTGGGGGCTGCCACTAGAAATAACACAGGCTACGCAGCTTGCACAACAGACGCTTGTTTCCTCTCAGTCACGGAGGCTGGAAGTCCCAGGTGGAGGAGGTGGTGGTGGCGGATGCGGTTTCTGGTGGCCACGCTCCTCCCGATTTGCAGATGGCCACCTTCTCCTGGTGTCTTCACAAGGCCTTTCTCCTTCGTGCTGGAAGACAGACCGCACTTCTTCTTCTAAAAAGACACCGATTCTATGGGCTCCCCTGGCGGCTCAGACGGTAAAGAGCCCACCTGCCTTGGGAGATCCAGGTTCGATCCCCGGGTCGGGAAGATGCCCTGGAGAAGGGCATGGCAACCTCCTCCGGTATTCTTGCCTGGAGAATCCCACAGATGGAGGAGCCCGGTGGGCTACGGTCCATGGGGTCGCAAAGAGTCAGACACGACTGAAGCGAATGAGCACACGGGCACCTCTGAATAGGCCCTGCCTCCAACAGCAGGGCCCTCCACGCTGGGGCTTCAGCATGAGCTTGGAGGGAGGGGACAGAGCTGACTATAACTCCACGTAAACCACGTCTGTCCTTGTGAAACACGAGGACACAGTGTGTGCATCCTCGCTAGGAGTCTGCAGCCTTCCCTGCTCTGACACCTAGCGCCCAGGCCTGCCGCACCTGCGACCCGGTGACCTGTGCTCCATCTGAAACTGCTCTGTCACGCCCGACTCTTGCGAGCCCATGGACTGTAGTCCGCCAGGCTCCTCTGTCCATGGGATTCTCCAGGCAAGAATACTGGAGGGGGCTGCCATGCCCTCCTCCAGGGGATCTTCCCAACCCAGGGATCGAACCAGGGTCTCCTGCGTCTCCTGCATTGGTAAGTGGATTCTTTTACCACTGATCCACCTGGGAAGCCCCCTCTATCTAAAATTATGTAAACAACACTCCACTAAAACTTGACTGATTATTCTACAACCAAACAGTGGAGAAAAATCCTGAAGCACCCCACTTTCCCTTGCCCAGAGCTGCCCACACCCCTTCTTTCTCTGTTGCAATGTGAGCTCATTGTTGTTGAAAGGGCCGTGGGTGTGAGGAGGTCCTGGGTCTGAGCGAAGATGTTGTCACCTGCCCAGGTGAGAACCCCCAGTGTAAACACACAGTGGGACGGATGGCCTCTTCTTAGAAGGGAAAGCCTGAGAGTACGTGGCTGGGGTCCTGGGCACATCGCATCCGCATCCCAGCTTGGAGTTTCCTCCCTTCCGAACTTCTCTACACATCCATCTTCCAAGCCCTTCTCCCAGGAAGGTGCCGTTGGCGCTGCAACTGGGTTCATCTGTAGCTTCAGGAGCTCTGTTTCAGTTCATACAGTGCGGTTTCTGCTTTTCTTCCCAAGTCATCCATCCATCTGGAGTGATCAGCTGGACTCTGTGGTCCGCCCTCTCCTGATGGCTTCTACTGACAACTGACTGAGCGCCTCGTGTTCTCAGGGCAAGAGTGTCTGCCCGGCAGGGACACCCATGGACCCGTGCACACCTCCTGGCCCCTGCAGGGGGCTGCCCCAGTCTCTCCTGTTCTGCCACAGAACCGCTCAGCCCACCTGGCCTCACACCCTCTTCCTGCCCACGGGATCTGGCTGCATGGACGTAGCTGTCAGTTCCAAGCCGTCACCCAGGATGCAGTCTTGCTTACTCACGAATCACAGCCCAGACCCACATGCTCCTTCCTCCTCCAGCTCAGACACACCCCCGGGTCGCCTCCTTGTAGAAGAGGCATCTGACACACCATCCCCCCACCAGTGACATTCGTCAAGAGACCACAGGGTGTATACCTCTGCTTAGATGTTACTGAGCTAGTGCTTGCTGGAATGCCGCCTGAGAACGCCCGTGACATAGCACTTGGCGGCATCAACGCCAGAAGGAGATATTATCACATTTCAATAGCTGATCTGACAGATTTCCAAATTGGATTAGTGTTATTTTCTGCTGTCGCCAGAGAGAGTATCACAGGCACGTTTCTCCCTACCCATCAGTCCTTTTTTAAATTGAAATGTAGTCGATTTACAATTTTGCGTTAATTTCTGCTGTACAGCAAAGTGAGTCAGTTATAGTAATGCATACATATACACATTCTTTTTTCATATATTCTTTTCCATCATAGTTTATCACAGGATACTGACTATCGGCGCCTGTGCTATACAGTAAGACTTTTTTGTTTATCCATTCTGCATATATTGGTTAACATCTGCTAACACCAACCTCCCACTCCACCCCTCCGCCAACCCCTTTCCCCCTCGGCAACCATAGGCTGTTCTCTTATGTCCAGTGAGTCTGCTTCTATTCCACAGAAATTTGTTATACTTTAGATTCCACATGCAAATATTCCCACATGACACTTGTTTCTCCTTCTGACTTACTTCCCTTTGTACAACAATCTCTAGTTGCACCCATGTTGCTGCAAATGGCATGATTTCGTTCTTTTTATGGCCGAGCAGTACACCACATCTTCTTCATCCATTCATCTGTCGATCATTAGTCCTTTTTAATAAAAAACAAGCCAGAACATCAACAGAGTGTAGCTAGTCCCTAATGAGACCGTTCTTACAAGGTTGCTCACAGAATCGCTTTTGTTGTGGTGATTTACAACATAAATAGAGATATAGAAAAAGCTACCCCTTCTTGGCACCTGTATTAAAACTGAACGCATCTAATCCAGCCTTTTTATTCTAACTTTAACTAAATCAACATTTCATTGAGGGAAGTGACTTTAGAAGTTTGCACTAAATAGATACTTCCTTGACAGGTCACCAGCTAATTGTGGGCCTCAATGGGAGATCTGTGTCTTAGAGAAAGTCAAATTGCCAATCCTCTGTCTCTTTGAAAGTGAATTTTAAGTGCTGTCCTGTCTTCCTGCTTCACTCCAAAGCCAGGGTCTAAACTCTACTTTAGGGAGAGAGAAGTGCTCATCCCCTAAGCCCCAAAGTCCTGCCCGAACCAGGAGAACGTAGTCTGTCCAGCCAAGACGAGGCTCATGTTGGCCCCCACAGCCCCACCATTTTCCTGAATTTTCTCCAGAAATGGGAGCTAAGGATGAGGCATTATTCTTATAATCGGTAAGTAATTGGCGTTGCTACAGCTGAAGAGAGTATACTTGTTTTTGTCTCCTGTAAACCAGTGAGCTTTAAACACAATTTGAACCCCTTATGCAGCTCCTTAGAAATTATTCTGAAACAGAGAAGGGGGGGAAAGCATTGATTTATTTCTCAAAGGGAGAGGAAGTTGAAATACAAAAGTTCAATGGGAAGGTGGGTGTCTCTCGATGTTCAGAAAGTAGACGCATGAACTAGATTCCACTGCCACCAATCCCAAGTGACCAGCAAAGCACGTTAGAATCCATCCAAGTCAGAAACTGTTTAGAATAAGAGGGCAGCTAGCTGAGGGAAGATACGTGTTCTGGTGGATCACGGCAGAAGCGTGTTGGATGAACAAACGCATTTGTGTCTGTGCCCTTGTTTTAACAGGTCCTGCAGGGTCCATGGAGTTCTAATGGCTCTGCCCTCCAAGCACGCACAGGTGTACTAGTAACGCTCCCGATTCCGCCCCTGCCAGGCGGCTCCAGCCAGGTCTGATCACACGCTATTATTACTGATTTCAACTTGTGCCTAAAACTGAGCAAAGCACAGGGGGCTGAAACGGTGCCTGGAGGCCATCCCAGCCAGGGGCGGAATTGTGAATCAGGCGCAGGATAGGACCGCCAAGAGTTCTGCAGATCTCAGGCTCAGCTGGTGCTTTCACCCAGTGGGAACCAAGACTTTCAGGCTTCCAGCAAGCGCTGCTGGGCTCCGTGAAGGCCTGCAAAGCGAGCTGTCAGAACCCAGGTTGTTGGCCCAACTCTTCCTTATTGTTGCTGTTTAGTCGCTTGACTGTGTCGGAATCTTTGCGACCCCACGGACTGCAGCCCGCCAGGCTCTTCTATCGATGGGATTCTCCAGGCAAGAATACTCGAGTGGGTTGCCATTTCCTCCTCCTGAGGATCTTCCTGACCCAAGGATCGAACCCATGTCTCCTGCATTGTCAGGTGGATGCTTTACCACTGAGCCACCAGGGAAACCCAGCGCTTCACTTGCATTGAAGGTAAATGGTCGGAAGTGTAGAGTTAGAGAGCACAGTGAGACCTCACTGTCTGCCCAGCCCCCGTACCCGGCCAGCAGCCCCCCAGCAGCAGTTTCCTGGGCTCTCAGCCTCCATCCCCATCCTTCCTCCTCAAAGAGGCAGCTTAAGGATGCTTGGCTTGACATTGCAAAGTCAGCTGAGACTTCACCAGGAATATGTTCCTCTGATCTATGCCTGCTTCTTACACATCTTCTGCTTGGAAATGGAAGGGCTTTATGGATCCTACTTTTTTTTTTTTTTTTTACTTTTTAAATTCATCTTTGTGCCTGGATTGTGGCCATAGGCTATTATCTGAGTCAGGTGCCGTCCTTGGTAATCAGGTCCCCAGAATTGAGGAAAATATCCATAGGGTATTATTGGAGTTTCCCTTAACCACGAACTTGTATTCTACCAACACCTGTTAAGTCAAAAATTTCACTCCATGGAGCACGGATATTTATTAAAAGTCTTGTAGTCAGTAGTCTTTGAATTTTATAAATTATTTAATTTATAATCTTTTTATAAAAGATTCAAGGTGGGAAAGTTTTCTGTCAAGTATATGCTACAGAGTGGAGGTGTGCGTGCATGCATGCTCAGTTGCTCAGTCGTGCCCTGCTCTTTGTCATCCCATGGACTGTAGCCCCCCAGGCTCCTCTGTCCATGGGATTCTCCAGGCAGAATACTGGAGTGGGTTGCCATTCCCTTCTCCAGGGGATCTTCCTGACCCAGAGATCGGATTGACGTCTCCTGCATTGGCAGGAGGATTCTTTTCCACTGTGTTACTGAGAAACCAATGTGCAAGCATCTAAATGTGAAAAAAATTAAATGAAAAATGGTAAACCTCTGGACATAGTTCATAAAGATGATAAAAATATAGCAATTGGTAATTTTCATATTGTGGATATTTTAAACTAATTATACCATGTGCTGATTAGTTGTTGATTTTAATTACATAATGCTACACAGAGAAGACAAGGGTGTTTACGAGGACAGTCCCTAGTTGATCGCTGTGGGTTTCTTTCATCTTTCTAAACTCTCACTCCAAAATTAAGCTCCCTGTGGATACAGCAGCTTGGGCCCATTGATAATGAATAAGCTGGTGCCTTGGCCATCAGAGATTTAACCTTTGATTCTTGGTTTGGGACCCCAGTGACTTCAATGGTGGAGAAGAGCAAGTACTTCCCCAGTGTGAACCAATGGTGTGAAGAAGGATTCTCAGGTCACCCAAGCTTCCCACCAACTCCTGATGCCAGAGATGAAATAAGCAAGAGATTAAACCTCATCTTTCACAATCAAATACGAGGTTCAAAACACAAATAGCCCAGCACGACGTGTCGCTTGTTCTGACACTGACTGACAGCTGTTTTCTTGTGTTACCAACAGACTGTTAATTCTTTAAAGGGAGGAAGGGAGACTGCCTCCTGGGCACTAAGAGCCAGGGGCTGTAGTTGGGTAGGTGGTAGATAAGGAGCGATCTGAAAAACTCTGCCTGGCGTCTGAACACCACCTTCTTGGGAGGCTTCGATAACAAAGAAACAGGATGAGAACACTGAGCCCCCTGAAAGGGAAGAGAAGAACAAGGTGGAGCCCCTTGGAAGGGGGAGGGAGGAACCAAGGCAAGCACACCCTGCCTACCGGCTCCCTCTCTCTTCTCCCTTCTAACCCACCAGACTTTCGAAATTTTGTGATTTTGACATGACTCCAGGGCAGGAAATTCATCAAGATATCATCTCACGAAGGGCAGTGGAGGGTAGGAGGGATGATTACCTTCCTCACTTGGGCTCTGTCCACTAGAAAGGGGTCGCTTTTTAAAAGCTGGGGACCCTGACAGTTCCTCCCCAAGCAGGACGACTCACTCACTTTAACTGTCCTTTCAAAAATACGTGTATAGCTCAACTCAGTGCTCTGGTGACAACCTAGAGGGCTGGAGTGGGGTGGGGGGTGGGAGGAAGGGTCAGGAGGGAGGGGACGTACGTATACCGACGGCTGATTCATGTTGTTATACAGCAGAAGCAGACACAACGTTGTAAAGCAATTGTCCTCCAATTAAAAATAAATTAATTAAAACAGAAAGAATATATGTATATGATATGGGACTTTCCTGGCAGTCCAGGGGTTAAGACTGTGTACTTCAACTTCAGGGGCCACAAGTTAAATCCGCGGTCAGGTAACTGAGATTCCTCATGCCAAGCAGAGCAGCCAGAAGAAAGAATATATGTACATGATGGTGAGAGAGTGACAGTCACTCAGTCGTGTCCCACTCCTTGCAACCCCTTGGACTATACAGTCCATGGAATTCTCCAGGCCAGAACACTGGAGTGGGTAGCCTTTCCTTTCTCCAGGGGATCTTCCCAACCCAGGGATCAAACCCAGGTCTCCTACATTGCAGGCAGATTCTTTACCAGCCGAGCCACCAGGGAAGCTGTGTGTATATAATAATACATAATATATAACATACCATAATAATACATATAATGCTGTATATTATACATATGCATACATGCATGCATGCTAAGTCACTCAGTCATGTTCGACTCTGTGACCACATAGACTGTAGCCCACCAGGCTCCTCTTTCCGTGGGATTCTCCAGGCAAAAATACTGGAGTGGGTTGCCATGCCCTCCTCCAGGAGATCTTTCCAATCCAGGGATCAAACTTGCATCTCATATGCCCCCCTGCATTGGTAAGCAGCTTCTTTACCACTAGTGCCACCTGGGAAGCCCACATATGCTCATTGTATGTACATAAATATATATATAAACATATATACACATTATGTAAATCTATATGCATATATCTACTGATATCTTGACTACAAATGAATTACATTAGCTCAGTATATACTCAAAAATTTCTCTATTTGACCTATAGCATTCTCGCTTCGGATCTAATACTTTAGCCAATACTTCTACCCGTAATGTTACTGTGACTATTAAATGCCTTTTCTAAGACTGTAGGGCTAAGAGAAAAATACTTACTAAGCAATCAAGTCTGGTTTCCAGCCAAGTATGGGTAGAGACAGGTCCCATTAAAGAATACCCTCAGGTATCTCATCTGACGACCTGCAGCCCTCTCCCCCACCAGTTTGACCAGTAGAATGCGAACACCTTGCCAGCGTTCAGGAAAAGTGAGCGCCTGACAGGAGTGAGAGCAGTCAAAGCAGATTTTGATCAGGAGCGATCACAGTAGGGGAAGAAGGCTCCGCATAGAAGTGCGCTCCATTCCAAACAGTGTGGCCAAGCAACAACGCTCAGCCAAGGTGGCAGAGAGGGCNTGAGGAAAAGCGAGCGCCTGACAGGAGTGAGAGCAGTCAAAGCAGATTTTGATCAGGAGCGATCACAGTAGGGGAAGAAGGCTCCGCATAGAAGTGCGCTCCATTCCAAACAGTGTGGCCAAGCAACAACGTTCAGCCAAGGTGGCAGAGAGGGCAGGTGTCAGCGGGTGGAAAAGTACCAAGAGGGAACAGCCGGGGTAAGGGAGCGTGCCGAGGAGTCCAACCCAAGAGGACGCAGGACGCTCACTGAAGCAATCCAGGGCGATCAAAGGTCAGCTCGGGAGTGGTGAGGACCGAGAACCAGCTCCGTACCCCGGAGGCGATCAGATATGGAGGAGGATGGGTGTCTGGCTAACTCAGCTTAGGAGGACGTTTGGCTAAAATTGGGCAATACAGAGACGGAAGTCTAAGGGTCAAGGCCTCACTGAAGAGAGGATTCAGGCGAGCCTGCCTAACTAAAGTCGGGTCAGGGAGAGCCTTTGGCACCAGCAGTGGGTTATGTTTCACCTGCATTAGGCCGACCAGGAGGGTGAGCTCCGCCAGGGAGAGCCGTGGTCTCTTGAGATCAGAAAATGTGTTCACGTCTTGACCTTGCCCTGTCCTCGACCAAGATATCTGATTCAGTCAGACCCCCAGTTCCTGTATCTGATGAGAGAGGAGAATAACCTGCTTGGCTTGATTCTGATGATTGCAAACTGAGATTCCATAAAAGCACTTAGCATAGAATCGGAAATATTGCAGACAATAGAGAAAAAAAAGTCTGCTTTTTTTAAATCTTGGCATCTCTCTAGTGCTCGGAGGTTCTCCTCACCTGTAAAATGACAGATGGTTCAAACTCCTGAAAATGTCAAGTTAGAAAAAGCATGCCTCCTCCTTATTAGCTGGTGATTCTTTCTTAGGATGAATCTTAGCCAAATGAGCTGGGAATTCCATCACATATAAGCCAGGTAATTTTAGAACACATTAGTTCTAAAACTATCTTTATAGAGGGAAAAGAAAAAACCCTGTCTGCCAAGCCTTCACTAAAAATATGAGCTAAACTAAAGATGGAGAGCTGTCTGTTTCTCATCAGGGGTTCCATACCTGAACCAGGTCAGACAAGAGGACTGCCTTCCTTGTTAGACAGTAGGACTCAACGAAGAAGAACCACAGAATTTAAATCATCCAGAATTAATAAGGTCAAAGTAGCACTAAAAAAAAAAATTTTAATCATCTGACACTTATTTACCTGGCAACTTGATCCATCTATTCCAGAATCCAACTAAGAACCCAAAAGTGAGGTAGAAATGCAACCACAGAAGAGGTCAGAGTGTCGACTGCTTAAACCTGGGGCATTTTAGCACAGAGGGCTTCCCATGGCAGGGTGCAGTGGTAAAGAATCCACCTGCCAACACAGGAGACGCAGGAGACGCGGGTTTGATCTCTAGGTCAGGAAGATCCCCAGGAGTAGGAAATAGCAACCCACTGCAGCATTCCTGCCTGGAGCCTGGTGGGCTACAGTCCATGGGGTCCAACAGAGTCAGAAATAACTGATCATGCGGCACGCATTTTAGCGCAGGCACTAAGGCTGACATGAAGATACGCAAGAGCCTGTTTCTTTCTTTTTTCTAATCAGAAATCCTAAGAAGGCGGGTTGACTGCATTCCCAGACCAGAAACAGAAGCAGTAAATAAAGGCAGGACATGGGTTTTCAAAACAGCTGGCTGATGGAAAGCAGTGAGTGAGGGAAGCCCGGATCCACTCATCAAAGAAAAAGAGCCCAGCGTGCAGCCATCGGGAGCTATTTGGGAAAGAAGCCCACGTTCCTCTGGCTTCCAGTCTCCCGAGGTCAGGTCTGCACTGAAGAGCAGTTCAGGAGTTGAGGTTTCCGTCGGACGGCCCCAGAGACACGAGAACACGCTGGGATGATGCCCAGCTTCATCTTGCTTGAAAACAAAGGGCAGCATTGGCCACACTGGCAAATGATGTGTGGCTTCAACCTAAAAGCGTTTGTTCATTTCCATCACTGCTTACAGGGGAAAACCTCGGTCACCCTGGAATATCCACCCCATAGGGCATAATCCCGTGGGGAGGAGGCAGCAGCTGGTAACCTAGCTGGGTGTGAGCCTTCCAGGGCCCCACCCCAGCCTGTCCCCAGGAGGATGCACACCGTTCTCACGCAAACCAGCCCCTGAAGCACTTCCAAGGGCCTGGACAATGCCCTCCGCCCCACGCACCACCCCCCTCCCCGCCATGTCTTAGAAGGTAGCCTGCCCTCTGGTGGTGTTAAGTACTTCCTGGAAGAAAACAGCGTGGACCAGGGGACCAGCCTGCTGGGGTCTCCTTCTCCTCTTTCGTCCGGCCGAGTGTTCTCAGGAGCATGGCTTTGCCGGCCTCTCAGAAGGACATGTGCTCTGGGTTCTGCCAGGGTTCGGCCACTGCTCCCCCCCATTCATTTCCACACTCACCCCTCCCTCCCCACAGCAGCTGTGTCCCAGCATCTGGGTGCCCAGGAGTCGGGGGCCCAAGACCCAAGACGGAGGCTCCTGTCTAATCCTGTTTCCCCACGAGTGCTGTCTCTCAGTCGTGTCCGACCCTTCGCGACCTCAGGGATTTTAGCCCTCCAGACTCCTCTGTCCGTGGGATTTCCCAGGAAGGAATTCTGGAGCAGGTTGCCATGTCCTCCTCCAGGGGACCTTCCCCACCCAGGGATCGAACCCGAGTCTCCCGTGTCTCCTGCCTTGGAAGGCGGATTCTTTACCACTGAGTCATCAGGGAAGCCCCTTGGGTCCCGGAAACATCTAACTTGAGACGGGGAAGGTGTGCAGAGGTCGAAACGCCTGATTCAGGGCCTGTTTGTTAAGTCACAGGAACTCTTGCCCTGCCAGGCCATAGACACCCTAATCCCCCGCCTACATTGCCAGTTTCATTAAGCTGATGAATGTCTTTCTTTTTTTGCTTCCATCTAAAGCAATTAAATGTTGCCTCTCAGTGTCCCCAGCTGTGTGCACGTAAGAGTTCCCCAGAGCAATATCATTTTATTGCCAGGGAAGGATCAGTGTCTCGTTCCTTTTTTTTTTTTTTCATTTTAATTTCGATCTTTTTACAAGTTATCGTGGCACATGGTAAGAAGTTCCAATAGCATCAAAGAATATATGATGAACAGGACATTCCCCCGCTCCTTTCTGTTGCCTCTGCCAAGAGCCAGGCATACTCAGCCACTTGTACGCCTTCCAGAAATGTTCCGTACTTACCCAAGCACATGTCCACGTGCGTTAATACATATTTATACTTTGTTACACAGATGGAAGCATACGGTTTTTGCCCCTGGTTAGTTGCTTTTTCAAAATGTAATCTATGTATGCCTTCACGTGCTCTTTTAAACGACAAAATAAGAGTCTGTTTTATGGATGTACAATCATTTATAGAGCTAGTCCTCTGTTGATGAATATTTAGGGAGCATTCGACATTTTTTCTGTTACTAACAGCACTGCAAGGAAACTCTTTGACTACCATAAAATAGATTATTAGAAGTGAGATTGATGGGAGAAAAGAGGGTACGTGTATTTTGCTTTTAAAGACGCTGCCAAATTGCCCCCTGGAGATTGTGTCGACTACAAACCTTCCTCCAGAGGGGCGGGTGCCTTTGGAAAGGTACCTTCACCCTCGCTGGATGTAAGAACTCACTGATCTTTACCAGCAGGAGAGGTGGAAACCAAGTGTCATCTGTGTTTCTTAGAGGGTGTTGAGCATGTTTTAATATATTTATTGCTGCTGATTTTTCTGCCCTCTGCCCAGTTTTCCAAATGTATTTTCAGCTTTTTCTTATTGGCTTGGAAAGGCTTGTTTCATATAAAAGAACATTACCCCTTTGCAGTTACATGCTGGGCACATACGCATTTTTCACAATCTGCCCTTGGCCTCATGACTTTCTTTGCTAATGGTACTTTTATTTTTTTTTTTATTTTTAGCCTGAACAATTTTATAATATTTATATTTTATGTGGTAAAGCTTATCCGTGTTTTTCTTTTTGAGATCTCAGTTTCATGTCATAGGTGTGTTTAGGGTTTAGTAACATAAGAATTGTTGTTGTTGTTTCATTGCTCAGTCGTGTCCAAATCTTTGGGACCTCAAGGACTAGAGCCCGCCGGGCTCCTCTGTCCATGAGATTCTCCAGGCAAGAATACTGGAGTAGGTTGCCATTTCCTCCTTCAGGGGATCTTCCCCGACCAGGGATCAAACCCGTGTCTCCTGCACTGGAAGGCAGGTTCTTTACCACTTTCCTGAGCCACCAGGAAAGCATAACAGAAGAACAGGCCTTCCCTGCTCTTTTGTTATTAACATGAAACAACCCTGCTTTGCTTTCTTACAGTCCTTTTAACAGTTTCACTTTTAGACTGAGATCTTGGATCCAGCTGGACTCCGCTGGAAAGCCAGCTTGCATTTTGCTCCAAATGACCGGCTAATTGTCCTAACACTCTCCTCTGAATAATCCACTTTTCTCTCTGCTGCTCTGAGTGCTCATCGACTTTCCAAGTGGCTCAGGGGTAAAGAATCCACCTGCGAGGTAGGAGACCCGGGTCTGGTCCCTGAGTTGGAAGATCCTCTAGAGAAAGAAATGGCAACCCACTCCAGTATTCTTGCCTGGACAACTCTATGGACAGAGGACCATGGCAGGCTACACGCCATGAGGTCGCAAAAGAGTTGGACGTGACTGAGCATGCACACATGTGCGCACGTACACACACACACACAGCTTTGAACCATGTGATTTTACCTGACCTTCTTCAGCAAAAGAAAACACAAGTCAATAGTAAATATTCCTAATCTGTGGGTTACAGTAATGGTTTCAAATGTCAGTCTAAGGCCTCTTAAGCTGCTTATGGCAACACAATGCTTTACAATTATTA
Source organism: Cephalophus harveyi (assembly GCA_006410635.1). Lineage (NCBI taxonomy): Eukaryota > Metazoa > Chordata > Mammalia > Artiodactyla > Bovidae > Cephalophus > Cephalophus harveyi. The sequence goes on along the minus strand of SJYT01073455.1, from coordinate 110,945 downwards.
CTGTTAAACTATATCCCCCCAAAATTCAGATGGTGACATCCTGGCCCCCAGAACCTAAGGATGCGTGCCTGTTTGTAAACAGGGTCATCGTGGATGTAATCAGTTAGGATGAGGTCATGCTGGAATCGGGTGGACCCTGACCGTAAAGGATGGCTGACCCTGAGCCTAGAGGACAAGCCCGCTGTCCTTATAAGAAGGTACATTTGGGCACAGACGTGGGCTCAGGAAGAATGGCACGGGGAGAAGAGGGCAGAGGCTGGAGTGGCGCATCTCGGAGCCATGGATCACCAGTGATTGCAACAAGCCCCCAGAAGCCAGGACAGGGGCCTGGAACAGACCCGGCATCACCACCCTCAGAGGAAACCCAGCTGAGGTCACCTCGCTGTCCGACTCCAGACCTGTGAGATGCAGCTCTCCACTGCTGAAGCCCCCCGTCTAGCAGGACTCTCTTACAGCAGCCCCGGCAAACCAAGACAACCATAAGTGGGAGGGTCTTAATTTCTTATTAAGACTGGAGACCAGCTGGTTCACTGTGGGAGAAGCTTCGATGGGGAACATCTCCCGTCTGTGCAGGTCAGCCTCCCACACACGTGGCCACCGATCATCTCAGGCCCTCGGGGAGCTGCACCCTGGGGTCTGCTTCTCCCTACCCGCTCCCCCCGCCAGCCCCACACCGTTGGCCCACCCGGGCAATGGCTCCTTCCCGCACAGCACATCAGCAAAGAGCACCCCCCCCATCCCAGGTCCAGACCAGCCGCCGCCTATGCCGAGCAGCCTTCCCCGAGCCCGGCGCCCTCAGCCCCCAGCAGGGCTCTGCCTGCTCCTGCCCTGCCCTTGGCTGCCTCCCTGCCTCCCTCCTCTGACCCCACCAGGCTCTGAGCCTGCCTTCCCTCTTCCTGGAAATGAGCAAGCAAGCTGAGCTGGGCAAACAGGCCATCCCCACCCTTGCAGGGACCGTGCGTCCAAGGTTCCGCAGCTAAGAAGTATTATCCGCAATGTGCTCGTGAAACGGCAGAAAAGCCAATAGACTGAGCGAAGGAGTAGGGGGTGGGGGGTGATGGGAGGAAAAGGATGATCCTTTCGGGGAACCCTGAGGAAGGATTTATTCAAAGCTGCTCTCTGTAAATGCTGTTTTTAAAAAACCAAGAGCCGTGAAACATCCCTCCAGGAATGGGGGCTTCTCAACGACCGGCCACGTGGCACTGGCTGGCCTCTGCAGCCATGTCTGTCACCGGGGAAGCCACCTTTGTGACACTGGCTCCATTGTTTTGGGCAAATCCAGCTTTTCTTCCTGCTGCTTCGTGCTTGTATGTGGACTGGGGAGGGGGGTGGGGGCATGGCTTGTAGCTGATTTCCTCCCTCTGGGAACACGCAGCTGAAGAAATGATAATGGGAAAAGGATGGCCGTATGATTCGGAGGACACACGTTTCCAGGGAGGCTCCCCAGAGATGAGAGGCAGTGGGTGGGAGCAAGCAGGATCTACTTGGAAAGGCGAGCCTGGATGTGGGCACTCTGGCTTGACCATCCCCAAGGGATGCTTCCAGAAGCATCCTGGCCTTTGTTCCCACTGCTCAGAGCTCCTGAAAGCCTCTGGGGTTGCAGCCCCTTCCCAGCAAGCTGCAGAAATAGATGGAGCCCTTTCAGCATCCTCGAATCAACAGAGGACCACTACGGTCACCGCTTGAGGCGCCAAGCGTGGTTGAATGGTGACCCCACCCCCGAAAGATGCTTATATGCCCTAAGCTCCAGTACCTCTGGATGTGACCTTATTAGAAAAACCGTCTCCAAAGATGTAAGAAAGCTAAGAATTTCAAGATGAGTTCATCTTGGATTGCCCAGGTGGTCTCTAAATCCTACAATGAGTGTCCTTACGAGAGAGGAGAAGAGAGCACAGACCCAGAGGAAAAGGCCACGTGAAGATGGAGCCAGACATGGGAGTGAGGCAGCCACAAGCCAAGGGGCTCCTGGAGGCTCCCAAGGCTGGAAGAGGCAGGAAGAATCTTCCCCTAGAGCCTTCAGAGGGAGTTCAGCCCTGCTGACACCTTGATTTCAGACTTCTGGCCTCCGGATCTACAAGAGAATCGATTTATGTTGCTTTAAGCCATCCAGTTTATGGTGATTTGTGATGACAGACGTGGGAAACGAACACACCATCCCTCCAAATAATCTTTCACATTCTGCTGTCTCCTCGGAGACCATCTAAACACACACTATTTGTGGAATAAAAAAACCAACAAGATAGAAAAGCACCAGGCCCCAGCCAGCCCCCCAACATGTGGGCACACCAGACCTCTTTCCCCTAAATAAAGAAATAGAGCGGCAGGTACCTGTGCCCTTCAACAGCCATCCGAGACCCGCAGGGCACGCCCTGACCTCCGATCACATGGGAGCTCCACGGACGCTGGTCTCAGTGGGCCAGGGTGTCTGCCCGGAGCCTTGACTTTCCAGAAAACACCATCTTTACCTTCTCTTTTTTATTTTTCTTTTTTTTTTTCCTTTTCTTTTTTTTTTTTTTTTGGTGACCAGCATAATTCACCAGCCACATATACATTCACAAAGAGAAAGTTGAAGCAACAAAATGAGAAAGCATTGCTCCTGGTTTTCCTTTTGACATCACAAAATGTTGTGAAGAATCCGACGGAGTGCAGACATTCCTGAGAAAGCAAGCCCTTGGTGGACGGATCAGGGCGAAGACAGCAGGCTTAGGCATGCATCTGTCAGAAGCTCCTGATCAAATTGCAGGTTTCTATTCTGCTCAGAATAGTGCAGAATCCTGTGTTGTTCACTGATAATTCACCGATGAGTACCTGTCACTCTCCTCTCAGACTGAAACCAACATAGGAACTCTCCGCAGATGATGAAGAGAAGAATTCAATCAGAGAAACGTGACGGTTATCAAATTGTGCTCAATCACTAAGTCGTGTCTGACTCTTTGGGACCCCATAGACTGTAGCCCACCAGGCTCCTCTGTCCATGATATTCTCCAGGCACGATCACTGGAGTGGGTCTTCATGCCCCCCCTCCAGGGGATCTTCCAGACCCAGGGATCGAACCCTTGCCTCTTGTGTCTCCTGCACTGGCAGGCGGATTCTTTACCACTGAGCCACTTGGAAAGTTACCAAATTACTATCTGGATATTTCTGGATCATCCTCCACTCAGATCACATTGTACCTGTCGACATCTGAGGAATTTCCTCCCCTCGTTTGAGAATTTCAAGTCGTTGCGTCAAATGAAAATTGCCAGGAAAGGCAAGGACTGAAAACTCTCAACCCCTGGAGACTTAGCGAGACAAGAGGAAAGCGCAGCCTTGGCGTTCTTATTTCTGACCGAGGCCATGGGTGGGACTAAGCTATTTAGGCCTCGACGGGCATCAGACAGATTTCTTGAGGTCACTTGCAAATCTTGCGGTCAGCTCTAGGGTTCCAGCTCCCTGCACAGCCGTCAAGATCCGCTGTTGAGTGCTTTAGGTGAGAAGCTTTGCGGAAACACAAGATCTGCTGGAAACGGCAAATGCTGCCTGCTCTGGAGAAGGGACTCTTTAGCGAGCCCTGAGGCTCCGGGGGTGTGGGTTAAAGAAGCTCCCTGAAGGGGGATGGAGATGCTGGCTGCGGTGTTCTGTGTTCCATGGACTGCAGCACGCCAGGCTCCTCTGTCCTCCACTATCTCCCGGAGTTTCCTTTGATTCATGTCCATTGAGTTGGTCATGCTGTCTAACCATCTTATCCTCTATCGTCCTCTTCTCCTTCTGCCTTCAGTCTTTCCCGGCATCAGGGTCTTTTTCAGTGAGTTGGCTCTTCGCATCAGGTGGCCACAGTATTGGAGCTTCAGCTCCAGCAGCACTCCTACCAGTGAATAGTCAGGGTTGACTTCCTTTAGGATTGACTGGTTTCATCTCCTTTCTGTCAAAGGGACTCTCAAGAGTTTTCTCCAGCACAGTAATTCAAAAGCATCAATTCTTCAGCACTCGGCCTTCTTTATGATACACAGGTAGATAGTCGGCCTTCTTTACGATACACAGGTAGATAGACATATAATAGCTCACAGACAGATACACAGAAACAGATGGTAGCTAAAGAGACTTACTACAAGGGATTGGCTCACACAGTTATGGAGGCTGAAAAGTCCCGGGATCTACAGTTGGCAAGCTGGACACCCAGGAAAGCCAAGAGTGTAGTTCCAGTCCAAGTCCAGAGAGAGGACCAGTGACCCAGCAGAAAGACAATCACTAATCATAGGAGAGTTCCTATGTTGGTTTCAGTCTGAGAGGATCTCCTTCTTCACCCTTTGGTTCTGTTCAGACCTTTAGTAGATTGCATGAGCTCCCCACATCATGAAGGGTGCTCTGTTTTACCTAGTTCAACCATTCAAGTATGAACCTTATGCAGAAACACCTTCACCACACCCAGAATACTGCTTGGCCACATTATCTGGGCACCGACTGGCCCCCACCAAACCGACTTATACAATGAGCCATCGTCAATGACGATGGCAGCCCCACGGTGCCCAGAGCCGGCTGGTGAGCTGCTCTGTGGGTCAGACAGTGAGCATCCTTGGAGATCCCTGAGGTCTGAGAACTCTGGTGTTGTGGGGAAGGAGCTGAAATATGCTAGGGGGTCACGGGAGGTGCAAGACAGAGAGTCAGCCCCATTAAAGGACCGGAAGGGGCAGGCCCTTGGTGGCAGTCAAATGAGACCAGCAGCGACAGCATCGGCACGCACGCTGAGTTCCCCTTCCTGCAGGCGCCCCTTGGAAATCCACGTTATCAGTTGCTCTCCAGCGCCCTGGCTGATTGGACCAAGGTGATGAGCAGAGTTTTGCTGCCTTCATGCACATCGTTCTTGGGCAAATGTTTCTCTCTGATCCATCCCCAGAGGGCTTGCTTCCTCAGGAATTTCTGCACCGAGTTCTATCTTCACACGCTGTTTTCCCTCCAAAAGAGGGGGGAAAATGAGTAAAGAACAAGTAAGCATGTTCTGTTATTTATATACACTCCCAGTCCGTAGGGGAAACCAGTTGAGAGGCTGAATAGGATCTACACATCTAGCTTTCATTTTGGAGGTGGGGGTGGGGGGAAACGTGATTCACTGTAGACCATTCATTTATATACAAATATCTAGCTAGAGTCAAAAAAGAATTTTAATCAAAGTTCTCACCACAGTAACTGGCTCTTCTGCTGACTCAGGGCTTCCCAGGGAACTGGTGCTCACAGATACTCAGCTGCTTCAAAACTATGAGTAATGAGGATGTTTGGCAAAGCTTTTTAAGGTCAATATTAGACAGGGTTCTTTCAACCAACCCTAGCAGGTGAGAGAGCCTGATCTCTGAGTCGGTGCAGACGGCACCCAGGAGAATGTCCTGAGACAAACAGGGCAGGCTCAGCCCAATCCTGGTCCTCCACGGTGATGGTCTTCGTTCACTCACCAGCCCACGGACATCCTCACCCGCCCATGGATGTCCTCACCCTTGTGCTAGCAGGGCTCGCCAACTGATTAGGATAGGTGTCTATTCCCACCTTCCATTCATCCAGCAAGAACTCTATTTCTTCTCCTCTCTTCCATCTTTGCCCAAAATTCAGGCAATGGTTACTAATGATACTTAAAACTAATGGCCACTGATTGAGCAATTACTGCATGCAAGGTGCTGTTCTAAATACTTCGTGTGGACTAACTCACAAAACTCTTATTGATCATCTGTGACAGAGACACCATTATTATCACCCTAGTTATGTGGGTGAGGAAGCAGAGACATCAGAGTTTTAATTCACTTGTACGAGGGCACAGAGCTTCTGTACTGTTCATCCACTGATGTACCACACTGCTGCTGCTAAGTCACGTCGGTCGTGTCCGACTCTGTGCGACCCCATAGACGGCAGCCCACCAGGCTCCCCTGTCCCTGGGATTCTCCAGGCAAGAACACTGGAGTGGGTTGCCATTTCCTTCTCCAATGCATGAAAGTGAAAAGTGAAAGTGAAGTCGCTCAGTTGTGTCCGACTCTTCGAGACCCCGTGGACTGCAGCCTACCTGGCTCCTCCGTCCATGGGATTTTCCAAGCAAGAGTACTGGAGTGGAGTGCCATGTACCACAACTTACCCCCAAACTTAGGGGATGAAACGACAAATATGTGTTGTCTCCTGTAACTGACTTCTAATCTCATAACATTGTGTCAGAGAGGATGAGTGATACGATTTCAATTTTCTTAAATTCACAGAAGCTTGATTTGAAGTTTCTGTAGGTCAAGAATCAGGAGCTACTTAGCTGGGTGGTTCTGGCTCAGGAGACCGCAGTTGCCAAGGGGCTTGATGGGGCTGGAGCGTCCGTTTCCACATGGCTGTTGGCTGGAGGCCTTAGTTCATTTTCTTATGGATCTCTCTCTAGGCTGCTTGAGCATCCTCACAAAATGGCAGATAGTCTTCCCCAAAGCAGGTGACCCCCCCCCCAAAAAAAAAAGACACAGACAGCCTCAGTGCCTTGAAAGACCTCATCTCATCACTTCCACTTTTACTTCTTCATTAGGAATGAGTTCTAAGTCCAGACCACACTTTGTTGTTGTTCAGTTGCTAAGTGGGGTCCAATTCTTTGCAACCCCATGGACTGCAGCACGCCAGGCTTCCCTGTCCTTCACTCTCTCTCGGAGTTTGCTCAAACTCAAGTCCATTGAGTCACTGATGCCATCCAACCATCTCATCCTCAGTCACCCCCTTCTCCTCCTGCCCTCAATCTTTCCCAGAATCAAGGTCTTTTCTAATGAGTCAGCTCTTCACATCAGGTGGCCAACATGTTGGAGCTTCAGCTTCAGCATCTGCCTTTCCAATGAATGTTCAGGGTTGATTTCCTTTAGGATGGACTAGTTTGATCTTCTTTGGGACTCAAACTCAAAAGTTTGGTCTCCAAGGGACTCTCAAGAGTCTTCTCCAGCACCACAGTTCAAAGGCATCAGTTCTTCAGTGTTCAGCTTTCTTTATGGTCCAGCTCTCACATCCATACATGACTCCTGGAAAAACCATAGCTTTGACTAGACAGACCTTTGCTGGCAAAGTGATGTCTCTCCTTTTTAATATGCTCTCTAGGTTTGTCATAGCCTTTCTTCCAGGGAGCAAGCGTCTTTTAATTTCATGACTGCAGTCACCATCTGCAGTGATTTTGGAGATGGGTGAGTTGGGAGATAAATGAGTGGATGGATGGATGGATGAATAGCTGGCTGGACATTTGGCTGGTTGGATGAATGAACTGATGGTTGGGTGACAAAAGGAATGGACTGATAAATAGGTAGGTGGGTGGGGAGATAAAAGAGTGGATGGATGGAACAATGGAATGTATGGATGGATGAATGGTTGGCTGGTTGGATGAATGAGCTGATGGATGGATGAGCAAATGAATGGGTTGATAAATAGATGGGTGGGTTGGGAGATAAATGAGTGGACAGATAGATGCATGTATGCATGAATGGATGGATGATGCTTGGATAAATGATCAGATGAATGAATGTTTAGATTGGTAGGTAAATAGGTGAGTGGATGGATGGAGAGACACAACTTCTGATCTCATGGAGCTTCAGTTCAGTTCAGTTCAATCGCTCAGTCATGTCCAACTCTTTGCAATCCCATGGACTGCAGCATGCCAGGCCTCCCTGACCATTGCCAACTCCCGGAGTTTACTCAAACTCATGTCCATTGAGTCAGTGATGCCATCCAGCCATCTCATCCTCTGTCGTCCCCTTCTCCTCCTGCGTTCAATCTTTCCCAGCATCAGGGTCCTTTCAAATGAGTCAGCTCTTCGCATCATCAGATGGCCAAAGTATTGCCCCTTCAGCTTCAGCATCAGTCCTTCCAATGAATATTCAGGACTGATTTCCTTTAGGAAGGACTGGCTGGATCTCCTTGCAGTCTTACAACAGTCAAATTAAGATTAACAGAATATATGTATTCTGGAGAAATCTACTAAAGAAAGAACAGCCTAATCAGGATAAAACCATAAGAAAAAAAAGCATAAAATGTTAATACAAACAATAACAAAAGAGGGGGAGAAAGATGGGAAAGCCTAGGAGAAGGACCCCAAATGAAAGGGCAAATAAAAGCCCCAGTATTTCACAAACCCAAGGATTTGGTCCTCTTGAGCAACATTACTGCTTTTCCCCCAGTGGATTGAAAATAAACTCTCGGCCAACTTGCTGCCTGGGTAGGACGCAGGCTGCCTGTGCCCCGTGTGCCTCAGGAGCGGATCCAGCGCGGAGCTGTTGCCATGGAAAAGCCATCGGCCCGGGCTGTGTTCACAGGAGCCCGCCCCCGCCCCCTCTACCCCCACCGCAGCAGCTCAGAGCCTGCCTTCGGCCTCGGGAGGGACGGGTCCAGCCATCAGAAGCACTTGTCCAAGGCCGGCAAGGAGGCGGGCACCGCCGTCCTGGCCTCTGGGGAAAGGGATTCGAATCAATGGTGGATTTCTGCCACTGGACAGAGGGAGCTCCCGGATGCAGGCGCGGCCTGGCCAGGAGCCCTGTCCCTGCGTCCCCTGGGACCAGAACTGCAGGCCCTCTGCATAAGGTCGCAGGCCCCAGTGCTGGGCAAAGTGGAGGCGGTGGAGAGGATGCACCGTAAGACTGGCAAGCGCCGGCAGGGTGGACAGAAGCCCTCTGCGTCCCCGCTCAGGCCCTCCAACGCGGCGCTGCTCCCAGCTGCGGCGCCTGCCGGGCGGCCGTTCGGTGCGTCGGAGGGCGTTTTGCAGCCACAGATCTGGCCTCCACCCTCTAGGGCAGTAGCGATGCTCCCCGAGTTTAACCATCCAGTGTCATCAGGGGAGCCCGGGGTCCCTGAGGGTGGGAGAACACTGCCCACAGAGCCCCTGCCCTGCCAGCAAGGCCCACCCCGCTGCGCCCCCGTTGCTTCAGGCACTCACGTATCGCCTCCCTCCTGCCCAGCCCGGACACAGCCCCTTCACAGACCCTCCAGTGCCCTCGGGCGGCCCCAGGCGCCCAGGGCCCCGTGCGCATGCTCAGAGCCTCGGCGGCTCTTCCGCAGGGCCCTGCGATTGTCCCTCCGAGTTCATGCTTCGTTCCCCAGGGATTTATCAGGAGCCCAGCGTCAGATGGCAGCAGGGGGCAACAGGGGCCAGAGGGCAGGAGCGGTGGAGCTTGAAGCCCACCTGTCCACCTGCCCATGAGCTCCTGAGGGTCACGGGACACACACCTGACCCGCGGCAGGACCGGCCCCTAGAGGAAGGTCGCGTAGCACGCTCTCAGTATTGACCAGCCCGTCAGTTCCCCAGGCTGCAGGCATCACCAGCCTAGCTCACCGCCCTCAGACCGCGGGCCCCCGGCCGGCCTCAAGCTTTCCGGAGCACACAAGTCTGCTGGGGAAGGCGCTGACATGCTCGTGGTGACGCAGTCGGTCTGGGTTCTGCATTCCAACCAGCTCCCAGGGCTGCTGCTGCTGCTGGTCTGAGGGACCACACGTGAGATCCAAGTCGCACTCAGGAAATCTGACAAACGCCTCGGGCAGGGTTGGTGCACTGTCGCCCGTGGACGTGGGGACTGCAGAGTCGTTTGCCCTGAAGATGACGCTAGCAATGAGAATTTGGGGGTGGGGGTAACGGTGGCATTCTTACTCAGGAACAGGACACAGAAATTGTCTAAGAGCCAGCCTGCTGTTCCAGCTTGATCGCTTCAGTTGTATCTGACTCTCTGGGAACGCCATGGACTATAACCCACGAGGCTTCTCTGTCCTTGGAGTTGCCCAGGCAAGAATGCTGGAGCAGGTTGCCATTTCCTTCTCCAAGGGCTTCCCTGCTGGCTCAAGCGGTAAAGAATCTGCCTGCAATGCAGAAGACCCAAGTTCGATCCCTGGGTTGGCAAGATTTTTCGGGAGATGGAAATGGCAACCCACTCCAGTATTCATGCCTGGGAAATCCCATGGATAGGACAGTCCATGGGGTTGCAAAGAGTTGCACATGACTGAGCAACAAACACTTCTCCGAGGGAGTCTTCCGGACCCAGGGATCCAACCCGCATCTCCTGCATTGCAGGCGGATTCTTTACCACTGAGCTACCTGCAAAGCCAAGAGTCAGTACCGGTTGCTATCGCTTTCAGGAAAAGAAAAGGCCTCTGGTGAGACCTTCCAGGGTCTGTCTCTACAGATCAAGACATACTGGCTGATCACACACCCTCTCCTGGGAGCTAGAAAGGCATTGAGGCTCAAGTCATCACCACGGTCCCTGATCCCAGGTCTAGGAAGTCAAGGAGCAGCTCCTCCCGGGGATGGTGGGGACCTGAGATGCAGCCCGAGGTCTCCCGGCGACAGCACCTTCCCTGTGTGACATTCGTGGTGACCGCCCAGCACTGTCAGTTCAGTTCAGTTCAGTCGCTCAGTTCAGCTGTATCCGACTCTTTGCAACCCCATGGATTGCAGCACGCCAGGCCTCCCTGTCCATCACCAACTCCCAGAGTTTATTCAAACTCATGTCCATCAAGTTGGTGATGCCATCCGACCATCTCATCCTCTGTCGTCCCCTTCTCCTCCTGCCTTCAGTCTTTCCCAGCATCAGGGTCTTTTCCAATGAGTCAGTTCTTCGCATCAGGTGGCCAGAATATTGGAGTTTCAGCTTCAGCATCTAATGAATATTCAGGACTGATTTCCTTTAGGATGGACTGGTTGGATCTCCTTGCAGTCCAAGGGACTCTCAAGAGTCTTCTTCAACCCCATAGTTCAAAAGCGTCGATTCTTCTGCCATCAGCTTTCTTTATAGTCCAACTCTCACATCCATACATGACCACTGGAAAAACCATAGCTTTGACTGGACAGCAGTGACCGAAAGCAACCTGGGTCCGTCTGACCGTCTCTGAAAGACCTGCGAGCGCCACCTGCTGGTGTGGTGATCACACAGCAGGCCGCGCGTCGGCCTGCCCGGAGGCTGACCACAGTCTCTAAAACCAGGGCATCAGTCACTGGAAAACATCCCCTAACTCTATTCCTCCCTTCCGAGGTTCATTCTGTGGATGTTCGTATCTCCGAGGTGTAGCTGTGACACCTGAAACTCTAGATAATGAAGGGAAAGGGCTGTGGGGTTTGCACTGATCCAAGCACAAAGCACAAAGTTTTGAGGCCTCCCGAGCTCAGTCCAAGCCAGACACTCAGAGCGTGATGTGCAGGACGTCTGCTGAGTTAATTCCAGGGCATCTGGCCCTCTGAGCAGGGCTCCCTGAGCCCACCTGGGAGGCTGGGAGGACTGGAGGGGATGGGTCCTTTCTCCTCCTCAGCCACCCTAATGGAACCCGTTGGCTGGATCTGGTGCAGGCATTCATTCATTCATTCATTCACTCATCATTAGTGAGCACACAGTCTTGAGTCTTCCAGAACTCACGCTATGCACCAGCAGTGAGTGAAGCAGGCTCTGGCTCTCACGTGTTTGCAAGCGGGTGAATGGGAGATGGGGGCTAAGTGAGAAAGTACCCGGGTCAGGGTGGGGTGGGCAAGAAGAAAAAGGAAGCGGGAAGCAGGTTCTGAAGTGGTGGGGGGCACAGGTGAGGCGGGGAGTCAGGGAGGGTCTCTCTGCGAAGGTGAGGTTAGAACCTGCCTGCACAGGGAAGCCGTGAGCCATGGAAATCTAAGGGGGAGAGTGTCCCAGGCGGAGAGGACATGAATGCAAAGGGCTTGCAGGGGAAAGGCAGCGTGCAGAAGTCAAGGGTGTGCTAGGCCGTTCAGAGCTAAATCTGGGCAGGCCTGGATGAGCTGGTCACTGACTGTGGCCGGCAGTCAGGAGAGGGAGAGAGGTCAACGCAGGGGCCCAGGTGAGAGGCAGCATTGCGGGGGTGGCTGGAGGTGAGAGCCCAGGAGCTCCACAGTGTGGGCCCGGGCCTCTGCAGGCACCTGTGGGTTCTTCCCTCCCCCGACTCCAGAGCGGCCTGTCTTCACTGGCGCTATGGACCCAGATAGAGGCCGACTTCTCATGAGTGGAATACGCTGTGTGCTGAAGGAGAGAGCTGAAGGTTACACAGTAAAAGCAGACAGGGAAGCTCTGCTCTTCAGCCGCCTTCTCCTCCAAGGCTCCCCCAGGGGTCTCCAGCACACAGCGGGGACGAGCCCCGTGCGAGCCTCTTCCCCCTTCTTGCCTTCACTGAGCCGCCTGGTAAACTCCTTCAACACCCAGTCTATCTTTTCTGAAGGCTTTTCTTGCAACACTCTCACCCATGAAATCCCTCCCTTCTCTCTGCCCCCTCGAGCTCCAAACACACCTCTAAAATTAAATGTACCTATCTATCTTGGGACTAGCAAACTAACAAACTGTGGGAAATTCTGAAAGACATGGGAATACGAGACCACCTGACCTGCCTCCTGAGAAACCTGTATGCGGGTCAAGAAGCAGCAATTAGAACCAGACGTGGAACAACAGACTGGTTCCAAATTGGGAAAGGAGTACATCAAGGCTGTATACTGTCACCCTGCTTATTTAACTTATATGCAGAGTACATCATGAGAAATCCTGGACTGGATGAAGCACAAGCTGGAATCAAGACTGCCAGGAGAAATATCAATAACCTCAGATAAGCAGATGACACCACCCTTGTGGCAGAAAGCAAAGAAGAACTAAAGAGCTTCTTAATGAAAGTGAAAGAGGAGAGTGAAAAAGTTGGTTTAAAACTCACCATTCAGAAAACTAAGATTATGGCATCCAGTTCCATCACTTCATGGCAAATAGATGGGGAACCAATGGAAACAGTGACGGACTATATTTTGGGCTCCAAAATCACTGCAGATGGTGACTGTAGTCATGAAATTAAAAGAGGCTTGCTCCTTGGAAGAAAAGCTATGACAAACCTAGACAGCATATTAAAAAGCAGAGACATTACTTTGCCAACAAATGTCCGTCTAGTCAAGGCTATGGTTTTTCCAGTAGTCATGTATGGATGTGAGAATTGGACCATAAAGAAAGCTGAGCACCGAAGAATTGACGCTTTTGAACTGTGGTGTTGGAGAAGACTCTTGAGGGTCCCTTGGACGGCAAAGAGATCCAACCAGTCCATCCTAAATGAAATCAGTCCTGAAGATACATTGAAAGGACTGACGCTGAGGCTGAAACTCCAATACTTTGGCCACCAGATGTGAAGAGCTGAAAAGACCCTGATGCTGGGAAAGATTGAAGGCAGGAGGAGAAGGGGACAACAAAAGATGAGATGGTTGGATGGCATCACCGACTCAGTGAAGATGAGTTTGGGTAAACTCCAGGAGTTGGTGATGGACAGGGAGGCCTGGCGTGCTGCAGTCCATGGGGTCAGAGTCGGACATGACTGAGCGACTGAACTGAACTGACTACATATAAAATAGATGAACAACGAGGACTTATTGCATAGCGCAGGAAACTATACTCAATACCTTGTAATAACCTATAATGGAAAAAATATGAAAAAGAACTGAATCATTTTCCTGTATACTTGAAACTAACAACATTGTAAATTGACAATGCTTCAGTTAAAACGATTTAGAAAATTAATTAAAATTTTAAAGAAATATTTCCTTTCTCCATTCCCTGTATGATTAGAGTTATCTATCCTTTAATGTTTAAGAAAGCACATGGTGAAAACACTTCATTTTTTCCATCTAGTATTTCTTTTTTATGAAGCCTTTTAACTACTAATTTAGTTTCTTTAACAGTTATAGGACTATTCAGGATTTTCTATTTCTAGTTAAGCCATTTTTTTTGAAAGTTACATTTTTTTTTAAGTAATTTTCTTTTTTTTGTTTCTATTTTCTATTTTTCTTGTTTAATTTATTTTCATATCTCCACACACCTTTATGTATACATTTTGATTCCTAATACTACATTTATGAAGGAAGAAATGGCAACCCACTCCAGTATTCTTGCCTGGAGAATCCCATGGACGAAGTAGCCTACCAGGCTACATAGAGACGGACATGACTTACGGAGCACGCGCACACACACACACACACACACACACACACTGTTCATTTAAATTATTTTTCTTCTCAACTATACTAATCTCAGAAGGCAATGGCACCCCACTCCAGTACTCTTGCCTGGAAAATCCCATGGACGGAGGAGCATGGTAGGCTGCAGTCCATGGGGTCACTAAGAGTCGGACACGACTGAGCGACTTCACTTTCACTTTTCACTTTCATGCATTGGAGAAGGAAATGGCAACCCACTCCAGTGTTCTTGCCTGGAGAATCCCAGGGACAGGGGAGCCTGGTGGGCTGCCGTCTATGGGGTCGCACAGAGTCGGACACGACTGAAGCGACTTAGCAGCAGCAGCAGCAGCATGCTAATCTCATTAGTGGTTGGCCCATTTCAATAATCTTCCAAGAATCCACTTACTCCTTTTTGTTACATTACTGGTTTCGCGCTCATTGCCTGTTGCTTTCATCTTTATTGTCTCTTTGCCTCTGTTTCTTTGGATCATTTCTGTTACTTTCTCCCCTTAAAGTGCAGGTTTCTCTCATTCGGTTTCTGTGTCCTTTTTCTTTTCTAATAAATCCAGAAACAATTTTCTAAGAGTCCCTTTAATTTCATCCCACAGGGTTTGATTTGTAGTTTTTAAATTATGGTTCGACTCTAAGAGTTATCTAACCATGATCTTGGATCATTAGTTGACAAATTATTTAGACATGACTTTATTTCCAAAAGCACAGCATCTTATTAGTCTTGCTTGTTATTGACTTCTAATTTAATTTCATGACAGCTGGAGAATGTGAACTGAACGACAGTTCTTTGGCATTTATCAGCCTTGTTTGCTGAGTCTGTGCATGGCCGATTTAACAAATACTCTGTATGTGCTTAAGAAGAACACCGTCCCAGCCCTTGGATGCAGTGTTTGACACACGTTCAAGATGTTAATTAAGCTTTTCATTGCGTTCTTTGTGTAGATACAAGTACTCTTACTGGTTTTTTGTCTGTTTAATCTGTTACTGATAGAGCCTTGATTACATTGGTGACTGTGTCCCCTTCTTCTTGTTCTATATTGCAATATGTTATTGTGTGCTCAGACGCCCAGCTGTGTCCAGTTCTTTGTGACCCCATGAACTGTAGCCCGCCAGGCTCCTCTGTCCATGGGATTCTTCAGGCAAGAATACTGGAGTGGGGTGCCATGCCCTCCTCCAGGGGAGCTTCCCGACCCAGGGATTGAACTTGCATCTCTTATGTCTCCTGCTTTGGTAGACAGATTCTTTACCAGTAGCATCCCCTGGAAAGCCCAAAACATGTTATTAGATGTATGCAAAGTTAGCATGTTTATATCTTCTCAGTAGAAACATTTATCATCTTGAAGTGATCTTTTCATCTCTTGCAATAATTTTGGCTTTAGTTCACTTTATCACTTATTAATATAATTACTCAAGTGTTCTTTTGGATCTTATTTGCCTAATATACCTATTACTATTATTTTTCTTCAAACTTTCTGTGCTCTTCTGTTCAAGGAATGCCTCTTTTAAATAAGATACCATTGAATCCTTTAAAAACTCAGTAGAACCATCTTTGTCTTTTTATTAGGAAATTAGTTGAGGGCTCGAGGTCAGAGGTTAAGGGGGGTTTATAAACTTTTGTGTTCACATACTCCTTAAAAAGTTGGGCAAAGTATTAGCCCTCTCATATAGCTTTAATTTGACATCAAGCTTGTTTATCATAAGCTAAGTAACTGCAAAAGATTTTTTTGACATATTCTAACTATTGACAGTAACTATTGCATATTCTAACTATTGACAATAACTATTAAGTGATCAAATGATTCATTTAAATATATTTCATGAAACACAAATATACAAGAATTACTCTATAAAAATATTCTTCTTAATTCTATAAGAATTCTCATAGAATAAGTATTATTTTTATAAACACATAAACAATGGTAGAGTGAGCATCTAAAAGCCTCTTGATGAAAGTGAAAGAGGAGAGTGAAAAAGTTGGCTTAAAGCTCAACATTCAGAAAACGAAGATCATGGCATCCGGTCCCATCACTTCATGGGAAATAGATGGGGAAACAGTGGAAACAGTATCAGACTTCATTTTTTTGGGCTCCAAAATCACTGCAGATGGTGACTGCAGCCATGGAATTGAAAGACGCTTACTCCTTGGAAGAAAAGTTATGACCAACCTTGATAGCATATTCAGAAGCAGAGACATTACTTTGCTGACCAAGGTCGGTCTGGTCACAGCTATGGTTTTTCCAGTGGTTCTGTATGGATGTGAGATTTGGACTGTGAAGAAGAAGGCTGAGCGCTGAAGAATTGATGCTTTTGAACTGTGGTGTTGGAGAAGACTCTTGAAAGTCCCTTGGCCTGCAAGGAGATACAACCAGTCCATTCTGAAGGAGATCAGCCCTGCGATTTCTTTGGGAAGAATGATGCTAAAGCTGAAACTCCAGTACTTTGGCCACCTCATGCTCAGAGTTGACTCATTGGAAAAGTCTCTGATGCTGGGAGGGATTGGGGGCAGGAGAAGAAGGGGACGACAGAGGATGAGATGGCTGGATGGCATCACGGACTCGACGGACGTGGGTCTGAGTGAACTCTGGGAGTTGGTGATGGACAGGGAGGCCTGGTGTGCTGTGATTCATGCGGTCACAAAGGGTCGGACACAACTGAGTGAGTTAACCGAACTGAACTGATGGTTCTCAGATTAAAAAAAATCAGGGAGACATGATTTATGGCATTAGTTTTTAAAATATGTTCCCTGGGCCAGTGACATCAGAATCACCTGGAAATTTTTTAGAAATATATATTCTTTTTTGAATATATGTATTTCCCAAATTCTGAATGGTTGCCAATCTAATAGTTGAGAATAACCTTGTTGTTACTTTTGTTTTTTGGCTGCGCCATGCAGCAGGTGGGATCTTGGTTCCCCGACCAGGGAATCTAAACTATGCCCTCTGCATTAGAAGCACAGAGTCTTAACTACTGGACCACTGGTGAAGTCCCATAAATGTATATTGTCAACCTCAGTGCAGACCTACTGCATTAGAAATTGTGGGTTAGGGGTCGTAGTGTCTGAGTTGTAATAAGCCGTCCAGGTGATTCTGATGCCAGAAAGAGTTAGAGAATCACTGTGCTGGGAAATAACTTGGAGCGTGGCTGTGGAGTAAGAGTGTTACTCTCAACCAGGAAAAAGTATCTGCTTTCACTTAAAAGCCTTACTCCTCCACACGTGCCCTTAAACTCATCTTCTACTAGAAGGAACCTAGCTTAATTAATTTGGCAATTCTTCCTGACTGTATTAGAACTGAAACAGGCAGTGTTCTCAGAATTGTGCCTGAGTGATTTCAGTGAATCTTCGTAATAACCCTGCGGGCTAGTTACTATTATCATTCCTACTTTATAAGCCAGGAACTGGGCGCAAAGAGAAGAAATTTGCCTTAGATCACACATGTAATAAGAAACATATGGATCTGGACAGTCTGGTTCTACAGCCACATGAATAAACACTTTTCTCTTCAGTCTCTCAGTATACCTGGAAACAGCTGGGGTAATTGGATCTAAGATAACATTGTTCAAACAATTGCCTTCATTTTTGACTTTAAGTCACTGAACAATGTCCATAGGGGTCATCTGGTGACTATTCTTGTCCAGTGCTCATGAGAGGTGAAACAGCTTGCCTAGGATTAGATAGCCAATTAATGTCAGAGAGAAGACTTAAAACCAGATCCCTGGCTTTCAACCTAGTGTTAAGACACATGCAATGAAAGCAAAACCAGTGATCTGACATCCTAAAAACAGCAAAGGCAGGCCATATCCAGCAGCTCCTGGATGTACCAGCCTTCCTTTGTCTTGCAATTGAGAGCACAATGAGTTCTTTTCCTGATTCTGGTTGTCCTTGAAAGGCCATAGAATAGGGTGCCCCAGGGAGGATACTGCCCTATCTAGCAATAATGCCCTCTGCACACAGGGTGCAAGAAGGGACATTAAGTTCTATTTCTAATAGCTTTCATTGTTAAATATATGAAAATAACAAGACATCAGAAATAAAATAACCTTCTTCCCGCCCTCACCCCTGTTTTGGTCTGTTTCCTAGCTTTTCTGGTTGGTTGTTTGGTTTTGTTTTGAACTGCTGTTCCCAGTATATCTGTAGTGAAATTTTGCCAAGGAATGTATAGAAGCTGATTTTCTATGTGTCCTTAAGAAAATTATTCATCACCTCAGCCTGCTAAGCTTAAGGCCTTCTCACAAAAACCCCAACAATATTACACATCAACTTTCCATTTTGACATATAAAGCTGAAAGTAACCAGTTTTTCTGTCTTTAACTTCTGCCCTGCGTTTACGAAAGTGTGATACATAATTTAAGTTTTTAATCTCAAATGTGTTTGTTCTGTAGGTAAGTTCTCTAATGATAAAATGTGCTACCTCTGCTTGGTTTTCTTTATAAATATACTAACTTTTCTTGTCATCTTCCCTGTATTATAGTGAGCAAATAAAATAAATTATTAATTCTAATATAAAATCCAGTTCTGATTGGCATGATTTTAATTTTCATTAGATTTATTCAAGTTGGAGGGGGGGCTTCTTAGAGAATTAATAATTAATTACCTATCATTTTTTGTAAATGAAATGCAGTTTTAAAATGCATTTGCTGTTTATCATCAGGCCCTCCAAACAACTTCTCTTTGAAGAAAAGAGAAGTGCCTTCAAAATATCTTTGCATGTTTTTAACATAAAATTCATTTCATCCCTGGCTGTCCCACAAACATAGTGTCTATGAGAGGGAAAGATGGTCCCTTGAAGTTTTCTCAAGGGGAACTCTGACTTGCAGATCCTTTCTCAAGTATTTTTGAGATTAGAGTGTGTGCTGAGAAATCATGCCCACACTCTTAGTAAGGATCTGAGGGGAAGGTATTTTACTCAAATACCAGCTCCCTTTTTTTTTTTTTTTTGCCTCACTTTCAGTAAAATTATGACTTTCTCAGAGAATACCTTAATAATAAATGTGAGTCATTTTGCTTGAACACTAATACTGGGTTTTCAACTGCAATAAAAGAAAATGTATCTAAACTGTTACCTTTTTTGAAAGCTGGGTCAGGGCCAGTGCACTACAATACAGAAATTCTGTGTTGGACGAACACAATTAGTTAGCAATTAACAAACAAATTGTTAATTTGTTAACAATTAACAAATTAATTAGTTTTAATTAAGAGCTAATTCAATTTTCAGGTAAATTGATATCTACCTTCCCCAGCATGGCATGATAGCTAGTGTTACTGCAACCTGAGAAGTTACTAGGAAGTGTTTTTACCCTTTTTGTAGCTGATTATCAATAGATCATATCAGGTTTAAGGAAAAGGCTCACTTCTCTTCCAAGTGGCAGGAGTTCTCATGCTCGGATTGCGTGTCTCTCCGGAAGGCTGAGGAAGCATTTCACTTTTTATTCTATTTTTTTTTTCTCACCTGCATATGTTCAGTTTGTTTCATTAAACAATGTGTAGATACACAAAGAGCTTTACTGAGATAGGCACACCTGTTTTTCTCCAACATTTTTAGATGGTGTGCCAGGCACTAGGGTGACCAGCTGTCCTGGCTTGCCTGGGACTGAGGGCTTTTTCTTGAATTCTGGAGTTTTAGTGCCCAAACCAGAAAAGTCTCTGGCCAACCGAGAAGCTTGGTGACCTGGGTTCAGGAAAGTCGTTCCTATATGACAATGCCAAAGCCTTCCACTCCACAAGAGATAATTCTGGACTTAAGGAGTTAGGACGCGGGGAGAGATTTGGGAAGATAGTGTAATATTTCTCAAACATAATAGAGGAGTGAAAATAGTCGATTCAGTTAACAGGTATGAGAATGCATTAGGTGACAAGGTCAGAGGTAACAGGAAAAGTATGAGGAGAGGAGACTATTAATAATCATAATCTTAGATTCTATACCTTTATTCTGGGTCCCAGGATCTATTCCAAGTGCTAAGTAAATGGTGGTATTTGTATCTCAAGCTGAATAATAATGAAAAAATTATGAGACATATTTGCCTTATTTATTTTTATTTGCTTGACATGCAAAAAACCCCACAACAGGTTGTAAATTATTGTGTAATACTTATTGAACTGTGTCATTAGATGTGAGACAGATGGTTGGGATCCAGTTACACATACTTCTGGTTTCAGCCTATGGAATTATAGTTCTGAGAGAAGAAGTGTACATTTGCATGTGAAGTTTGGTGTTCAGACCAAGAGTCTTTGGATTTTTAGTTCTTGGATCCAACACAAAATTATTTGCTTTCAGCCAAGTTCCTTAAACTTAGTGCCACAGTTTTCTGATTCTGTGACTTGAGAGAGCAAAATTAGCTTTCAACTTCTAGACCGAACAGTTTTGGACAGTCTGTAAAAGTAGTGGCTATTTGAAGTGAGGATGGAAGAGAAGTCAACACTGTGTGTGTGCTGTCGCCTCAGTCGTGTCCAGCTCTTTGTGACCTTGTGGACTGCAGCCCGCCAGGCTCCTCTGTCCATGGGATTCTCCAGGCAAGATTACTAGAGTGGCTTGCCATGCCCTCCTCAGGGGATCTTTCTTACCCAGGGATCAAACCCGAGTCTCTTATGTCTCCTGCATTGGCAGGTGGCTTCTTTACCACTAGTGCCACCTGGGAAGCCCAACCTATATCGTTGGTATCATTATCTGCTCCCAAACTATCTAGTCCTATTTCCCACTGGGCAGTGTGGCGTGGGAGTCAACACATATATCCTGAAACTAGAATGGGTTCCAAACCTTGCTCTGTTACAAATATAAACTCTATGACCCTGGGCACATTACTTAATCTCTCTGTGCTTCAGTTTCTTCATTTGCAAAATTGGGCTATTATTAATAATATATACACATAAGGGTAAATTGGAGAAGGCAATGGCACCCCACTCCAGTGCTCTTGCCTGGAAAATCCCATGGACAGAGGAGCCTGGTGGGCTGCAGTCCATGGGGTTGCTAAGAGTCGGACACGACTGAGCGACTTCCCTTTCACTTTTCCCTTTCTTGCATTGGAGAAGGAAATGGCAACCCACTCCAGTGTTCTTGCCTGGAGAATCCCAGGGACGGGGGAGCCTGGTGGGCTGCCGTCTATGGGGTCGCACAGAGTCGGACACGACTGAAGTGACTTAGCAGCAGCAGCAAGGGTAAATATATGTAAAACACTGAGAATAATGCCTTGCACAGAGTCTGTTGTTATTATTATTATTTCTGTTGTCATTGTTATTATTCCTTCACATCTGTTCCTTGCTCTAGGTTTCATGTTTTCTTTAATATCTATATACCATGCTGACTCTTTTTTTAAAAAATGTTTTTGCTTGTGTTAAACTCTCTACATGCAACATAATATTTTTTCCTGTTTTCCCAAACATTATCCATTTTAAAATAACCATTTCAATTCTGATCTCTTATGTGGGACCTTCACAAAGCTCTCCTTTTGATAATTGCCTTTATAATTACTGCTTGGACCCTGCAGTTCAGCTTTCAACTCTCTGCTGTTTGGTGTGTGCTAATGTTGTCTGCTCTGCTGATATGAAAACTTTTTGACAAGTGGGGCAATGTCTTGTCTATTATATTGTATGTTTCACAGCCTCTGAGCCTCTAGTATGTTTGTAACTAAATAGGTGATTGATTCGTATCAGTGAACCTGTGCCTAAATTTGATCCTTTGATTCTCCCACTATTTTTGAGACATAAAAGCATTGGTTAAATCACTTCAAGAATCACTCTCACATATTCTTGCTGATCTTACACTAATTAGGAGCAGTTCTGTATTTGTGGTAGAATGTCATTTAAAGGTCACTTTTTTCATGCTTGGATTTAGAAATCAGTGTAAAAATGGTGTTTTACATAAAGTTCATGTACATCACTGAACCACGTTTCCTAAAGTCTCATGAAGGTGAAGGAAGGTGAAGGTGAAGTCGCTCAGTCGTGTCCGACTCTTTGCGACCCCATGGACTGTAGCTTACCAGGCTCCTTCATCCATGGGATTCTCCAGGCAAGAATACTGGAGTGGGTTGCCATTTCCTTCTCCAGGGGATCTTCCCGACCCAGGGATTGAACCCAGGTCTCCTGCATTGGAGGCAGACACTTTAGGGTGAATTATGATAAGAACAGTTTTTACAATTTTATTTCAGAAATTCCCGCATACACACAAAAGTAGAATAATATGCTCGATTCCGTGTAAGTGGCACCCAGTTTACACAATGGCTTGCTGCTGTTCAGTCGCTTAGTCGTGTCTGGCTCTTTGCAGGCCCATGGACTGCGGCATGCCCAGGTTCCCTGTCCCTCACCATCTCCCCGAGTCTGCTCAGACTCATGTCCATTGAGTCGGTGATGCCATCCAACCATCTCGTCCTCTGTCAGCCCCTTCTCCTCCTGCCTTCAATCTTTCCCAGCATCAACGTCTTTTCCAATGAGTTGGCTCTTGGCATCAGGTGACCAAAGTATTGGAGCTTCAGCCTCAGCATCAGTCTTTCTGATGAATATTCAGGGTTGATTTCCTTTAGAATTGATCACCCAATTTACACAATGATTAACATCTTTCCAGTCTTGTTTCATCTATCCTACCCATTTTTTTTTTTTTAGCCTGGAATGTAGAGAAGGAAATGGCAACCCACTCCAGTATTCTTGCCTGGAAAATCCCATGGACAGAGGAGCCTGGCAGGCTACAGTCCATGGGGTCGCAAAGAGTTGGACATGACTGAGCAACTTCACTTCATATTAAAGCAAATTCATTATATTTCATCCATAAATAGTTCAGTATGCCTTAT
>SJYT01073455.1:56366-88004 GCA_006410635.1 Cephalophus harveyi | reverse complement strand
GCAGTTGAAGACATATAAAAATATTTTTTAAAGAACCAATAAATAGTTCTCAAAACTATGCTAAAATCATCAAATCTTTTCTTTCAATCTTACAACTTTAATAATATAACTTTGTTCTCTTCTACCCCAAAGATATAAGTAAACCTATAAAAATAGATGTTCCTAGTGGATGATAGGAATATATGTGAAACATGAAGGATATTTTACTGTCTCACCTGCAATCTTTGAAGTACAGCAGAAACCTTGTTTTGATAGGAAACACTGCATCATAATTTCAAAGTGATAGATTGCTATAATAATCAAATGGAAAGTAAGTATTTATTTCATTTGAATATCCTTTCAGCTCTATGATATTTTTCGATATGTTAAATTAAATGTAGAAGGGGCCATTCCAGGCTCATGATACAATATAGCTCATCAGTCTATTTTAATAAGGCCATTTTTCTAGGGAAGTTAGCACCTGATGCCTTTAATGATGAGATGACACTATTTCACAAGTGACTGAGATAGCATTCCCTCCTAAAGTGATCATAAAGTACACCAGAGGTGTGAAGGTAGATCTTTAAACACCTATTTATCTTATTCAGTTTACTAAGCACTGTCCATACAAATGGTACTCATTGGCTTATAAATGAAAAAGTTATGTTTTGTTATATTTTTTATTTTGTGGTACTTAGTTTATTTTATATCAATTATATCTCAAATAAGCGGTTTTAAAATTTACAGTGAGATACTACTACATCTGTTACCAGAGGGCACTCCCTTCCGGGTGAGAGTAGGCTCTTGTCTAACACTCAGAAATGAATTGTCCAAGGAGACACATGTAGTGACAAAGCAAGCTTTTATTGGGGAAGGGCACCTGGGCTGAGAGCATCAGGGTAAAGGAACCCAGCAGGTCTCTTGAGTTTTAGGGTAATGGGGTTAGTTTCTGGGCTGTCTCTGGCTAGTAGGCTTGTGCCCCTATTTGGTGTGACTCAGGGTCTTTCCTGTTGGCGTATGCATCTCTCAGCCAAGCTGGATTCTAGCATGAGGGTTTCTGGGAGACCCCCAGGACATGTTGTTAATGGCTGATGTCTCTTCCCTCCTTTTGGCCTCTTCTGAATTCTTCTGGCTGATGGTAGCTTGTCAGTT
This sequence comes from Cephalophus harveyi, assembly GCA_006410635.1. Taxonomy (NCBI): domain Eukaryota; kingdom Metazoa; phylum Chordata; class Mammalia; order Artiodactyla; family Bovidae; genus Cephalophus; species Cephalophus harveyi. Next base: position 86,873 of record SJYT01073455.1, on the reverse strand, counting down.
ATGCGTTCCTTATCGGGACTTACTGTTATGAGCAAACTCAAGCAAGCAGTTATTATCGTGCCTGGTCAATGGTTCCCTAACACATCTATCATGATGGTTAACATTAAAAAAAAGAAGCAGACCATATCAAGGACTAGAGAGGACACAGAGCAGTTGGAGCCCTTCTACACTACTGGTTGGAGGGCACACTGGCACAGACACTTTGGAAAACTGCTGGCCAGTTTCTTATGACGTTGACCATGTGCTTACCAAATGTGACCGTGATTGTATTTACCTAAAGGCTGTAATGCCATCCCAGGCGGAGCAGTGATAAAGAATCCGCCTGCAATGCAGGAGACGCAGGTTAGATCTCTGGGTCAGGAAGATCCCCTGGAGATGGGAATGGCAAACTACTCCAGTATTCTTGCCTGGAGAATTCCATGAACAGAGGAGCCCGGTGGGCTATAGTCCCTGGGGTTGCAGAGTCGGACACAACTGACACGAAGGATGTGAACTTATATTTACCTCTATATTTACCACATTTCAACAGCTTTATATAATCATCAAAAACTGGAAACAACTCAAGATACTTGTCCTTCAACTAGTCACTGGATAAACTGGAATATTACTCAGCTAAAGTGAAGGAAAATTACTAATATAGCAAACAACACACACACATTATATGTGTTTCATTATGTAAAATGAAAGCAGCCAGACTGAGAAGATTTTATATTATATGATGACCTGTGTGATATTTTGGAAAAGGCAATGTTACAGAAATAGCATACAGATCAGTGGTTGGAGGGAGAAACTGACTTCAAAGATCATCATAATGTAATTTTGGAGAGTGCTGGAACTGTTCTGTATCTTGATTATGGTGATGGTTACATATCTGTATGCATTTTCCAAACTCATAGCAGTATACTCCAAATTATACTCTATGTTTAATTATACTATATGTATATTTTAAGTGTGAATTAAGATGTAATTAAAATATATTTAGCTAAGAATACTGGGATACATTTGTATAGCACAGGAAACTCAATTTGGTGCTCTGTGACGCCCTAGAGGCGTGGCACAGGGAGGTGGAAGGGAGGCTTAGAGGGAGAGAGTGCGTGTGTGTGTACACACTAAATTGCTTCCGTTGTGTCAGGCCTTTTGCAACCCCATAGACTATAGCCTGCCAGACTCCCCTGTCCATGGAATTCTCCAGGCAAGAACACTAGAGTGCCCTCCTCCATGGGATCTTCGTGACCCAGAGATCCAACCCGAGCCTCCTGAGGCTCCTGCATTGCAGGCGGATTCTCTACCGCTGAGTCACCAGGGAAGCCCCGAGGGAGAGGACATATTTATACTTACAGTAGATACATGGCATTGCACAGCGGAAACCTACACAGCATTGTAAAGCAATTATCTTCCAATTTAAAATAAATAAAATACACGTATTTAGCTAGGAATATTGTGTGGTCCTATCAGACAATTGACCTAAGGTATCATATGAAAAAGTAATTAAATCACATTTACAGACATATGCTATCAAATGGAAAGTTGATTAGATCACATTATCTAATGTATACAATCATCTTCTAGTAGCTATGAACAAAATCTAATCGAATGAAATAGAAATGAAGCAGCAATACAGGCTAAGATACAATTGTAGCAAGCAGATATGAAATATTAAAAGCCTAAATATGATCAACATTCTTTTTGATAGAAAGATACAGGAAAAAAGCAACAGCTTTTTTGCCTTTTCATACTGTTCATGGGATGAGATAGTTGAATGGCACCACTGAATCAATGGACATGAGTTTGACCAAACTCCAAGAGAGGGTGAAGCCTGGCATGCTGCAGTTCGTAGGGTCACAAAGATTGGGACATGACTTAGCGACTGAACAACAGCAGCTTAAAAAAAATACTACATATAGTAGGGAATAAAATTATGAGTATAATTGATAAAATATTTTACTGAGTTCAAAGTTTGCACCATCACTCACACACACTAAATATAGAAGAAAGACATATGTGAAAACTGGGTTTGATCCTTGAGTTGGAAAGCTTCCCTGGAGGAGGGCATGGCAACTCACTCCAATATTATTGCCTGGAGAATCCCCGTGGACAGAGGAGCCTGGCGGGCTATAGTGCATGGGGTTGCAGAGTTGGACACAACTGAGCAACTAAGCATAGCACACAGGTAAAAATTGATGAGTTTCTCTAAACTCTAATTAATGAGTCTGAGATATAATAACATACTGTTCTTGTATGGAATATACATTGCAGAAATGTGATAGAATTTTCTCCCATGTACCTACAAGCCATACCATATTTTCTTTCTTTACATTACAATTCTGAAGATTATTGTTGATAACTTACATATAGGTAGGATCAGTGGAACAATGGTGATTCAGAAACATTGGCAGCTGCACTCTGCGCATGTATAGGACTTTCACACAAAATGGAAAAAAATTCCTGCCCCTACAAGACCTTTCATCTTGCCAATTAGCCATGCAAGATTGGGCGTGTTTTGCTGTACTTTTAAAGTTACAGTTTAATAGGACTCTGGTTTGAGCAACATATAGTTTGTAAATCTTAAGGCAACAATGTTAAATAAGGAGGCACCTTATGAGAATTGTTAGGACCATGCATATTTCTTACAACAACATGCATATTTCTTACAACAACCGTTGGATAGTTCTGTTGTGTAAATCTAAGCCAGATACTTATGAGAAATAAAACTGAGGAGTTAAAGTTGAAAATAACTCATGCATTATACCTGTAGCTTGGACATCTATATTCTTTATAACTCATTTCCTTACAGTTGGGGTGAGCTGTACAGATAGACAGATATACACATCTCCCGGAGTAGCATAAATCCATGAAGGCAACATCAGCTCTGACTGACTGGAGTGAAATGTACCTGACTGCCTGTCAGTTCTCTTTGTAAGTTAGGGTTCAGTGAACTCCCAGTTTGGAATCTTCTAGGATGAACCGAATTCAAATAAAAACTGCCCTGTAGGTAGTTAAGGCTGAATTATAAGTCTGTCTTTCAGTGATTTTTGTTCTGATACTTTTCTTCATATTTGAAGCTACTGCCTCTGTGAATATTTTAACTTTGCAGACATTTTGCCCAATAAACTGTTCAAGTTAGTGTCTTGATTCCAAGCCATTAGTTTATATCAAAGCTTGCATGTATTCCTATGGCTTTTATTTTCTTTTCATTGTGTGAATTGGACTAAAGCAATGCCATTCTTCAAAGTGAGAAGGCTTTATTTGGAAAATTTCTTTGAAATGACTTTATTATAGATTCTAGAATTGCCTGACTAGTCATTTCTAGAATATAATTCCCAAGAAATTTCTTCCAATAAAGTGAATTATGGATTGCTAGCACATATTTTTTTCCTTGAATGGCAAACAGAAGAAAAAATAAAGAGGATTTTAACTTCAATTTTGAAGAAAAATTGTTTGGTTTGGTGGTCTGAAATTCAATCTATGATCATGGGTGCTTTGAGTAAAAAAAAATTCAGGACTGCTGTTTATCCCCATCTCATCTTTCAGGCCCTGACAATTTTTTTTTTAATATTATGAGAATATACATTCTGAGTAATGCTTACCATGAACATTTAAAACACAAATGCCACATCCAAGGTAAAAATAAAGGAAAGCAACTCAATGGCCTTCTGTCAGAGAGTTGGATTTTATGGTCTCATGAGAGTAATTAGAAAAGTCAACCATGAAACTGTCAAAGCTATGCACAAGACAGGGCTGAGAAAATGTTTTCCAGTAGATCTTTTAATCTGCAAACTTTAGGTCACATTTCTTTTGTGCTTATAGATGTTAGATATATTTGACAGATAGGCTAGAAAATGGAGGGTCATTATTAATGTGGAAAGCCGAGGCCATGACAGGCAGTCGGCTTATCCTGTGACTAGTTCTACAACTTATGGTTTGGTTTGGTTGCTAAGTCATGTCTGACTCTTGTGATCCCATACACTGTACCCTGCCAGGATCCTCTGTCCATGGGATTCTCCAGGCAAGAATACTGGAATGGGTTGACATTTCCTTATCCAGGGGATCTTCCCAACCTAGGGATCAAACTTGGGTCTTTTGCTTTACAGGCGTGTACTGCAGGCAAATTCTTTATCAATTGATCCACAAAATAGGCCCGCTAAAACCTATACCAGACACTGATTCTACTTAGCCTCCATTTTCTAATCAAGAAAGGGCAACAATATCGATTGTCATCACAGCAAGATAAATGTAATTGGTGTGCAACTGTCATGAGATAGTCAGCAAAATTCCAGCTACTTTCATTGTTGAGATGAAGAAGGAAATGGAATTATGGTACTATGATACAAGAAATTATCATGGAATACCTATCTATTGACTTACATTGTAAAAGAACCATTAAATAAAATAGAGAGAGTCTTGAAGATGACCATTTAAAAAGAAATTAGTAGCTTTTGGTCAAAACAGCAACAACAATAACAAAAAAAACTAGAGTTCACAAAATTTTGGCTTTGAGGAGATAGTAGCACCAGGTAGGAAGCAATATTATGTAATAAGAGAAGAAATCATTAATGATTTAAAGTTTAATGAGAAAGGTATATTCCAGCAGAAAGGAGGTAAGATGCTTGGTTTTCCACTACATTCAGTTGGTCTTCACTTGATCAGACCCACTGGTTTGCAACTGCTTTCCCAGTTTTAGCACAGGGAGTCCTGCGTCCCTGGCCATGTACTCTGTCCAGGTCAAGATGGTCTTCATTTTGGTCTTCATGACAGTGTCTTGGCCTTCACAACACTGACTATGGGTTGGTCAAGATATGCAGTGGTGAATGGAAGTTCATAAGGCTTTTCATCTTCATAGTTAAGGCTATCATTTTATTCTGTTGTTGTTGTTCAGTCATTAAGTTGTGTCTGACTCTTGAAACCTTATGGATTGCAGCACACTAGGCTTCTCTGTCCTCCACTGTCTCCCAGAGTTCGCTCAAATTCATGTCCATTGAGTTGGTGATGCCATCTAACCATTTCATTCCATGCCACTCCCTTATCCTTTTGGCTACAATCTTTCTCAGCACCAGGGTCTCTTTGCATCAGCTGAACAAAGTATTGGAGCTTCAGCATCAGGATCAGTCCTTCCAATGAATATTCAGAGTTGATTTCCTTTAGGATTGACTGGTTTCATCTCCTTGCTGTCCAAGGGACTCTCAAGAGTCTTCTCCAACACCACAATTTGAAAGCCTCAATTCTTCAGGTCTCAGCTTTCTTTATGGTCCAACTCTCATATCTGTACACGACTACTGGAAAAACTATAGTTTTGACTATATGGACCTTTGACATCAAAGTGATGTCACTGCTTTTTAATATGCTGTCTTGGTTTATCAGAGCTTTCCTTCCAAGGAGCAAGCATCTTTTAACTTCATGGCTGCAGTCACTGTCTGCAGTGATTTTGGAGCCCAAGAAAATAAAGTCCGTCAGTACTTCTATTTTTTCCCCTTCTATTTGCCATGAAATGATGGGACTGGATGCCATGATCTTGGTGTTCTGAATGCTGACTTTTAAGCCAGCTTTTTCATTCTCCTCTTTCACCCTCATCAAGAAGGATTTTAGTCCCTCTTCACTTTCTGCCATTAGAGTGGAATCTTCTGCATATCTGATGTTGTTGATATTTCTTGCAGCAATCTTGATTCCAGCTTGGGATTCATCCAGCCTGGCATTTTGCATGATATACTCTGCATAGAAGTTAAATAAGCAAGGTTGTTTACAACATACAGCCTTGTTGTATTCCTTTCCCAATTTTGAACCAGTCTATTGTTCCATGTCCATTTCTAACTGTTGCGTCTTGATCTGCAGACAGGTTTCTCAAGAGACAAATAAGGGTCTGATATTCCTGCTTCTTTAAGAATTTTCCAGTTTGTTGTGATCCTGATGGTCAAAGGGTTTAGTGTAGTCAATGAAGCAGAAGTGGATGCTTTTCTGGAATTCTCTTGCTTTTTCCAAGATCCAGTGGATGTTTGCAATTTGATCTCTGGTTCCTCTGCCTTTTCTAAATCCAGTTTTTATATTGGAAGTTCTTGGTTCACATACTGCTGAAGCCTAGCATGAAGGATCTTGAGCATCCCCTTGCTAGTGTGTGAAATGAGCACAATTGTAAAGTAGTTTTATCTTTGGAATTGCCCTTCTTTGGGATTGGAATGAAAACTGACCTTTGCCAGTCCTATGGCCACTGCTGACATTTCCAAATTTGCTGGCATATTGAGTGCAGCACTTTAACACCATCAACTTTTAAGATTTTAAATAGCTCAGCTGGAATTCCATTGCCTCCACTAGCTTTGTTTGCAGTGATGCTTCTTAAGGCCCATTTGACTTCACATTCTAGGATGTGTGGCTCTAGGTGAGTGATCACACCATCGTGGTTATCTGGGTCATTAAGATATTTTTTGTATAGTTCTTCTGTGTATTTTTGCCACCTCTTCTTAATATCTTCTGCTTCTGTAGGTCCTTACCATTTCTGTCCTTTATCATATCCATCTTTGCATGAATTGTTCATTTAATATCTCCAATTTTCTTGAAGAGATTCTAGTCTTTCTCATTTTATTGTTTTCCTCTATTTTTTTTTTTTTTTTGCATTGTTCTTTTAAAAAGACCTTCCTCTCTCTCTTTGCTATTCTCTGGAACTTTGATTCAGTTGGGGATATCGTTCCCTTTCTCCTTTGCCTTTTTTTTTTTTTTTTAAATTCCTCAGCTATTTGTAAAGCCTCCTCAGACAACCACTTTGCCTTCCTGCATTTCTTTTCTTTGGGAAGGTTTTGGTCACTGCCTCCTGTACAGTGCTATGAAGCTCTGTCCAGAGTTCTTCGGGCACTTTGTCTACCAGATCTAATACCTTGAATCTATTCATCACTGCAGCTCTGTAATCATGAGGATTTGATTTAGGTCATACCTGAATGGACTAGTGTTTTCCCTACCTTCTTCAATTTAAACCTGAACTTTGTAATAAGGAGCTCATGATCTGAGCCACAGTCAGCTCCAGGTCTTGTTTTTCTGATTGTATACAGCTTCTTCATCTTTGACTGCAAAGAACATAATCAATCTGATTTCAGTATTAACTGTCTGGTGATGTCCATGTGTACAGCTGTCTCTTGGGTTGTTCGAAAAGGATATTTGCTATGATCAGCCTGTTCTCTTGACAAAATTCTGTTAGCCTTTCCCCTGCTTCATTTTGTACTTCAAGGCCAAACTTGCCTGTTATTCTGCGTATCTCTTGACTTTCTATTTCTGCCTTCCAATCCCCTATGATGAAAAGGACACTTTTTTTTTTTTTTTTTTTGGTGTTAGTTCTAGAAGACACTGTGGGCTTCCCAGGTGGTTCAGTGGTTCAGATGGAAGAGATACTCATTCGATCCCTGAATTGGGAAGATCCTCTGGAGGGGGAAATGGCAACCACTCCAGTATTCTTGCCTGGAGAATCATGGACAGAGGAGCCTGGCAGGCTACAGTCCATGGGGTCACACAGAGTTGGATACAACTGAGTGACTAAGCATGCACACCAGAAGGTGTAGTAGGTCTTCATAAAACCAGTCAGTTTCAGCTTCCTCAGTTTCAGTAGTTTTGGCATAGACTTGGATTACTGCGACGTTGAATGGCTTGCCTTGGAAAGAACCGAGATCATTCTGTCATTTTTGAGGCTGAACCCAAGTACTGTATTTTGGTCTCTTTTGTTGACTATGAGGGCTACTTCAGTTCTTCTAAGGGATTCTTGCCCACAGTAGTAGATACAATGGTCATCTGAATTAAATTTGCCCCTTCCCATACATTTTAGTTCACTGATTCCTAAAATGTTAATATTCACTCTTGCCCTCTCCTGCTTGACCACGTCAAATTTACATGGCAACCCACTCCCGTACTCTTGCCTGGAAAATCCCATGGACAGAGGAGCCTGGTAGGCTGCAGTCCGTGGGGTCACTGAGTCGGACACGACTGAGTGACTTCACTTTCAATTTTCACTTTCATGCATTGGAGAAGAAAATGGCAACCCACTCCAGTGTTCTTGTCTGGAGAATCCCAGGGACAGGGGAGCCTGGTGGGCTGCCGTCTGTGGGGTTGCACAGAGTTGGACATGACTGAAGTGACTTAGTAGTATGGACATAACATTCCAGGTTCCTATGCAGTATTGTTCTTTACAGCATCAGACTTTACTTTCACCACCAGATACATCCACAGCTGAGCATCGTTTCCACTTTGGCCTATCCACTTCATTCTTTCTGGAGCTATTAGTAATTGCCCTCTGCTCTTCCCCAGTAGCATCTTGGACACCTTCTGACCTGGTGTGGAAGGGTGGGCGGAGAGGCCTCATCTTTAGGTGTCATATCGTTTTCCTTTTCATACTGCTCACCAGGTTCTGCAGGCAAGAATTCTGGAGTGGGTTGCCATTTCTTCCTCAGGTAGACCATGTTTTGTCAGATCTCTTCAGGACAGGTATATTTTCTGGTAATGAAATACCATTTTCACAATTTTGTATTAAAAGCGTTTTCTGCATAGGTGGACACAGCACCTCTTGTGCTCTCTAGTGGATATTTCCAGAAGTGTTAGGATGGGATTATGTCATACAGAAGTGAGACAGTGATCTGGAGACGGTGGGGGAGAATGTGAATGATAATAAACGTCTCTGTTCAGTTCAGTTCAGTTGCTCAATCATGTTCGACTCTGCGACACCATGGACTGCAGCACGCCAGGCTTCCCTGTCCATCACCAACTCCCAGGGCTTGCTCAGACTCATGTCCATCGAGTCGGTGATGGCATCCAACCATCTTATCCTCTGTTGTCCCCCTCTTCTCCTGCCTTCAATCTTTCCCAGCATCAGGGTCTTTCCCAAGGAGTCAGTTCTTCCCATCAGGTGGCCAAAGTATCCGAGTTTCAGCTTTAGCATCAGTCCTTCCAATGAACGTTCAGGACTGATTTCCTTTAGGATTGATGTCTAGGAGAAAAAACGTTTAGAATAAACATTTAGGAGAAAGAAAAATACCAAACTAGCCTGCAAAGAGATTTTGGATTTCTCCCCTGACCGGCAGTCCCACCCCACCCCTGGGGTGAGGGTGCGGGAGCTGTTAGGATGTGGGTGGTTTTAGGATGCTAGTGGGGAAGGAGCGAGGTGCAGGCGGAGCTGGAATCCTGATATCCCCTTCCCCCACCTCCTCGCCAGCCATGGAGTCCCACCTCCGCCTGCCCCGCCGCCCTCCCCGAGGGCTGATCCGGGAGGCTTGCAGCCTCCAGCCCGGCCAGGCCCTGTGGCAGCAGGTGGAGCAGCTGCTACGTCATCAGCGCTCGTGGCACCAGGATAGCCTCGGGTTCCTCAGTAAGAGCTATGGCAACGTGCTCTGTGATGACGTTGGATGGCATCATCTGTCACCCAGTACCTGAGAGGAATAAGTTCTCCTACCAGGTGATGAAAGGCAACTTGCCCCTGTGCAGCCGTGCCAGTCCAGGCGAGGTGCTGATCCTCAGGGGTGCGGATGGGGGTGTCCAGCGAGCGGTGGTGCCGCATTCCCCCGTGGAGTCAGTGGTCCGGTGGGAGAACGAGGGCCACGTCATGCAAGCCTCTGAAGCAGCTCCTGCCGGGCGTGGCCGTTGAGCATGCTGGACTGTGCTTAGTCTCTCAGTCGCGTCTGACTCCTGGTGATCCTATGTTATGTAGCCCGCCAGGCTCCTCTGTCCATGGGATTCTCCCAGCAAGAATACTAGAGTGGGCAGCCTATCCCTTCTCCAGGGGATCTTCCCAACCCAGGGATCAAACTGGGGTCCCCTGCATTGCAGATGGATTCTTGACCTGCTGAGCCACAGGGAAGCCCAGGACCCTTCGCTACTCCAGTTCACAGCTCACCCTATCCGTGGGTGATGGTTTTGAGCTCCATGAAGCATAGCCAGGATGCTTTTGATATTATCACTGACTCCTCAGACCCTCTGGGCCCTGCTGAGAACCTCTTCAAGAAGCCCTGTACCGGCTCATGAAGTCCTGTTACCGGCTCATCCCTGAAAGAGGATGGCGTCCTTTGCTGCCAGGGTGAGTGTTAGAGGCTGAACCTGGACCTCATCAAGGAGATGCTGGTAGTTCTGCAAATCACTCTTACTGGGCATGGGCTATGCTTCGTGCACCATCCCCACCTACCCCAGCAGCCAAATCGGCCTCATGTGCGTTCCTCTGTGCGAGCTGATTAGTTTCAGTCGTGTCCAACTCTTTGCGATCCCATGAACTGTACCCTGCCAGGTTCCTCTGTCCATGGAATTCTCCAGGCAACAATACTGGAGTGGGTTGCTATGCACTTCTCCAGGGGATCCTAAATTGGCTTCATGCTGTGTGGCAAATATCCAAGCACCAACTTCTTGGAGCCCCTGAGGCAGCTGACACAAAAGAAGGTGGAACAGATGCAACTGAAATACTACAATTCTGATGTGTGCCAGGCAGCCTTCGTCCTGCCTGAGTTTGCCCGCAAGGCCCTGAATGATGTGTGCTGAGCCCAGCGGCCACTGCTGCCGCAGCTGCCCATGACCTCCGTGAACAGTGAGCCTCCAGGGTACCTGGACCCTGCCAGCCCTAGAGAAGACTCGTGCTGGCTCGCTCCCCAACCCAGTGTTACAGGCTGCAGAATGATGCCTGGCTTGCCCTCTGAGATGGAGTGTCTTTCTCTCTGTGTGGCGTTCAGCTTCCAAGCTTATACCAGATGCCTGCAACACCACCTCTGCCTTCTGTCACCCCTCACTGATCAAACATGTGTATCTAGAACAGCAATGAGAACAAACTACTCTGCGAATATTAGGAACTCAACACAAGATATTTGTATACTGGCTATTTTTGAGTACACAAGAGCCTATTTTGGAGGGGGGATGCTTTGGGCTTCCTGTTGGCTCAGAAGGTAAAGAATTCGCCTGCAGTGGAGGAGATCTGGGTTTGATCCCTGGGTTGGGAAGATCCCCTGGAAAAAGAAATGGCTACCCACTCCAATATTCTTGCCTGGAGAATTCCATGGTCAGAGGAGCCTGGCCACAAAGAGTCGGACACAGCTTAGTGTCTCTCTCTGTCTCTCTCTGTCTCTATCTCTGTCTCTCTCTCTCTCACACACACACACACCTGTCCCTTCTAAGCCACTGCTGCTGCTGCTGCTAAGTCGCTTCAGTCGTGTCCGACTCTGTGCGACCCCATAGACGGCAGCCCAACAGGCTCCCCCGTCCCTGGGATTCTCCAGGCAAGAACACTGGAGTGGGTTGCCATTTCCTTCTCCATTGTGTGAAAGCGAAAAGTGAAAGTGAAGTCGCCCACTCGCGACTGACTCCTAGCGACCCCATGGACTGCAGCCTACCAGGCTCCTCCATCCATGGGATTTTCTAGGCAAGAGTACTGGAGTGGCTTGCTATTGCCTTCTCCGAATTTGATGAGCTACAAATTAGCTATTCATTAAGAAGCTAAAGCATAAATTAAAGGTAAAGTAGTGAGTCATAGCATAGTATATTTGAACCCAGAAGTTGAAATTGGGGCAGAAATGGTCTTCCTTACATGATTCTCTTCCTTCACTTAAAGTGAAATCTCTTGCCTGTTATCAAAAGAAAGAGCTCCAGAAAGGGAAAGGAGAAACAGAAGAAAACCACAAAAATGAAACAGGCAAGAGTTGTTCTAAATGCTCTTCATTCACTCAAAATTAGTACAGTGAAATTCAAACCCACTGAATAATAATCATGGCCCCATTTGCCTAATTTTCAAGTATCTTAAGCCAGAGTGGGCATGTGTTATCTAGTACTCATGAGCCATGTGATGGAGGTGGAAATAATCCTGTTTGATAAAGATAAAAGATCTTGAAAAGGATTTTCTAGAGGACAGGCCCATTCTAGACTTTAAGCCTGCCTGAGGCTCCAGAAAACTAAATGTAAAATGTTGTGGTAACATACTTGGTCATGTACAGTTCTGTTATATAAACACCCTCAATTAAGTTTTGACTCACTTTTTATTTTCTCCCAAATTTGGGTAATAGTGCCAAATGCATTAACATTATAACATTTATGCCTGGATTCTGTCTGCTTCTCTGATGGCTCAGATAGTAAAGCGTCTGCCCAAAATGTGAGAGACCCGTGTTCGATTCCTGGGTCGGGCAGATCCTCTGGAGAAGGAAATTGCAATCCACTCCAGCACTCTTGCCTGGAAAACCCCATGGACGGAGGAACCTGAGAGGCTACAGTCCATGGGGTCGCAAAGAGTCAGACATGACTGAGCAACTTCACTTTCTGTCTTCTTGGCTTTTTTTTTTAAGGGAAGCAGAAGGTAACAGTGATGGGACTTGGAAATATTTGCTACCTAGGAAGAGTCTCTCGGACCCTAGCTAGTTTTGAAAGCTGATATGCCGCCCCCCTGGCTTCCCAGGTGGCGCTAGTGATAAAGAACCCGCCTGCCAATGCAGGAGACATAAGAGATGCAGGTTCGATCCCTGGGTTGGGAAGATCCCCTGGAGAAGGGCTTGGCATCCCACTCCAGTATTCTTGCCTGGAGAATCCCATGGACAGAGGAGCCTGGCAGGCACTGGTCCATAGGGCTGCAAAGAGTCGGACACGACTGAAGTGATTTAGCATGCACGCATGCACATGTCTCCCAACACCTACTAGGTGATCTGCCAAATCTGAAATTTTTTCACTATTTAACTATATGTTTTATGATGTACAGTTTGTCTGCTACCTCATTGGATCTTGCCTTTCTTTATGGAAACTATGAGAATATCTGTATTTCTTGCCTGAGATGTAGGTATATATAACTTTATATTGGCTTAGAAATTGATGTAACAGTAGAGATTAGGAGCTATAACCATTTTCCCCACTAAGTACTGGTAATATTTCTTGGAATGTGGAAGAGGAAGACTCCTTGATTCGTTCATCAAATAGGTATTCAAAGCATGACCGCTACATGCTAAAGGGTTTACAATTCTAGAGTGCATTTTATATATTTAGAGATATAAAAAAAAAAAAAAAAACTTTTTAAAAGTTTCTAATGTTAAAACTACAATAAAGCCAGAAATCAACACCTGCTCAAAATTGCTGGTCAAACTTTGTCAATAAAGGCAATTATATTTCATAGTATAGTATTTAAAGGAATTTAGGTAGAAATTATATATAAATGACATGGATGTATGTGGGGTTGTGTTTCAGTTCAGTTCAGTTCAGTCACTCAGTTGTGTCCGACTCTTTGTGACCCCATGAATGGCAGCATGCCAGGCCTCCCTGTCCATTACCAACTCCCGGAGTTCACTCAAACTCACGTCCATTGAGCCAGTGATGCCATCCAGCCATCTCATCCTGTGTTGTCCCTTTCTCCTCCTGCCCCCAATCCCTCCCACCATCAGAGTCTTTTCCAATGAGTCTACTCTTCGCATGAGGTGGCCAAAGGACAGGAGTTTCGGCTTTAGCATCATTCCTTCCAAAGAACATCCAGGACTAATCTCCTTTAGAATGGACTGGTTATGTTTAGGTTTTCTTATATTTTGGGGACAGATAAACAGTTTCATAGGATTTCTATCTTGTAAAAATAGCTGAAACTAAATTGTAAGCTTCAAAATTGTCCCAGTTCTGCTTGACTGAAAGGACATGTAATAAGGGTTTGTATGTAGAGGCCATAAACCAAGTTATTAAACATAAGATTAGCAAGACAAAGTCATCTAGTTCATGTTCCTATTGATTGATGATGTTTCTTAATTCTCCACTGTATGCTAAACTGTAGGGCTTCCCTGGTGGCTCAGAGGTAAAGAATCCGCCTGCTAGGGCAGGAGACATCGGGAAGATCGGGAAGATCCCCTAGAGAAGGAAATAGCAACCCACTCCAGTATTCTTGCCTCAGAAATCCCATGTAACAGCAGACCCTGACAGAGTACAGTCCACGGGGTCACAAAAGAGTTGAGCATGACTTAGCAACTAAAGCGAAAACAACAATGCTAAACTTTAGGGAGCATTCTTTTTGAAAAAACCTTCAGTCAGAAAACAGACAAAAATATTTAAATTCAGTTATGAATGCTAGATCACTGTGGGTTGGAAAAAAACCACTATACTATCTATAAATTCACTAAATAAAATTTGTGCTACCTTTGGTTAGACAATTAGTGGAGAAGAAAATAAGTGAGAACTTGGATTTGGGACACTCTAGTAATTCATGTGACCTGATTAATCTCTTACACAACACTCATTTAAATAATTTGCTCACACTAATTTTAGATCTCTAAATTGTTCATACTTTGTGTGTAGAAACTGATTGATTGTCATATCCATGAAGTGATACAGAGCTAAGAAATTTCAACTCAGATCTCAAAATTAGTAGGCATGTATTAATTTGAAATCTGCTTATCTTAAAGTAGCTCCAGTGGTTTGAATGTATGTGAATTTATAGTATTGTATGATTAATGAAAGGAGCTACTGGTGACCACTTCAGGGATGGAAATAGCTGAAAAGGGCAGAAATAAATCCATTCTGTTTTATTATCGTAGTTTTGGGGTACCATTATTTTTGTGCCAAGATCATTGAGTCAGCAGTGTTTCAGTGGTTTCTTAAACACACAAAAAATCAAGCAAGAAATACATATTTAGATGCGTGTGTGCCTGCTCAGTTGTACCTGACTCTTTGAGACCCTGTGGACTGTAGCCCGCCATGGTCCTCTATCCATGGGATTATCCCAGCAAGAATGCTGAGGTGGGTTGCTGTGCCCTCCTCCAGAGGAACTTCCTGACCCAGGGATTGAACTTTCGTCTCCGCCACTGCAGGTGAAGCCCTATGTTTAGGTGACCAGAATCCAAATTCATGTACTGAATTAGAACTATAAAGAAAACCTATTTAATTTTCCAGCTATCTTAGTAGAATGTATTGAGTAAGCATTAAGGATTATTATTGTTATTATTACCACCACCATCATCATCATCATTAATTGTGTTAAAAGGAAACTTTGGGAGGCATAAGTGGCCTGCTGGCAAGGATTATCCATTCTGGAGCATGCAGTGGATCGGTTTTGCTCTCAGCAGTAGGCAGCATTATAATCAATAGAAATTGCCCATATGGGGTTTAAAAGACACTGGGATAATTAAGTTCACCAGAAAGACACAGAAAGTTTTGGAGCTTATTGTAAACCACGACTCTCTGAACTTTCCATAGATTTCACTGACTGCAGTGTCTAAATCGGAAAATATAGAAGTTTTTTTATTTTCCCATGCTCAGCAAAAACTGTTAACTGGCTTTTGTGTGGGGGTTATAAATAAACATTCACTTAGTGTTTCTCATATTCTACTGAGTCAATATTAAACTGCACTTTTCTATTTTTGATAATAGTCATCATCAAAAAGTTTGTCTTTGTAAAGATCTTCCCATATGTCCATGGTTCAGTTAAACATTCTCTGCTGTCTAGGAAATTAGAGCTTAAAATAGTATCAATACTTCACCAATTTCTGTCTCAACAAACCTTCTTTTATCGAAGTTCCCTGAAGGCCTTGACCTTTACATAAATAAGAGTAGAAAATGGATATTGGGGTTTGCAAAATACAAAAATGTACTATTTTAAAAAATCCCACGAAGTACCTTATTTATTGCTGTCATTTGAGAACAGGGCAACACATAAATTTAGCATATTTAGTAACTTTTCACACAGAGAGGTTACAAAGACTTGTTTGAGCATCAAGGGAATAACCTGGAATAAATACCTAAATCAGTGTTTCTCAAGTGTCATTGATGATATCAGTCTTCCTACTAAATACTCCAGGTGATTTTGATACTTACAGTTCACTTACTATTTACTGTGCTTTGAATTATACCGCTGTAACCTCCATATTCTTGGTCTAACAGCAAATGCCTTTCCGTATTAGAATTCAGAAACTTTGAGAACCAAATGGATTAGATATCCAACTTTCAGATCTTTAAATACATTATTTCACTCAGTTCTAAGGAAACATTTTAGTTTGATGGATTTCAATCTTCTTAATAATATCACCTACTCTGTAAAATACAAGTGTAATCCATTTTTCCACAAAATCTGTCTGAGGAAGTGTTTGTGTGTGTCTCTTCTCTCTGGCTCAGTGCTAAAGAATCCGCCTGCAGTTTAGGAGGCATGGGTTTGATCCCTGGGTTGGGAAGATCCCCTGCAGAAGGGAATGGCTACTCACTCCAGTATCCTTGCCTGGACAGAGGACTCTGGTGGAAGGGGACTTAAGTGGCTAAACCACCTTCTCTCTCCAAATGACCTTGACATCAGTATGTTCAAGTGGTTTATACCATTTCTGAGTTATTAAGGTTTGGCTTAATATTTTCTGATTAGCCACAATTTCAATGTATTTGCTTTAAAGAGGCTTTTGTAAGTTACATAGAAAAAGGAACTTTTCCACCATGCAAAGAAAGATATTATATGTAAATAAGGCAATATTTGTAGCATGACAATCAAAGATACCTCAAGGAGTGGGGCATTGGATTATGTGCTTAGTTGCCAGTTATAGATTATAGTTATAGATTATAGGAGACTATTAAGTGAAAATATTACTTACCTAGAGTTGACATAAAATATGTCAGAAAAAATTTTAAAAGAAATCTCAATTTGTTCACTGTATGAAAAAAAGAATAGACCACAGCCCTCTTTTATGAAACGATTGCATTAGTAAGGGGAATTTTATTTTTAAAACCCAAAAGACAGACTTTTTAAAAAACTATTGCTATTTACTGTACTTTAAACAGTTCTTCTATTTACTGTACTTTAAACAGTTCTTCTACGAAGGTCTTTCTGCTATATTAAAGACCTGCTCCAATCAAAAGTATTCTTTACTGGCTGATGAAATAATTATACTAAGTTGTCAAGAGACTGTTCCTGACTTCCCAGGGTAAAATTCCTTTCTTTAGCAACCACAGATTGACATGCTTCACCGTTCATTATTCATCATTCTTTTGCTTCCTCTGCTTTACAGTCTGGATCCAGAAAAGTCTCCTTGGAGACTCGATTGCACATGCTTGGACATCTTGATGATGGCTATGGGTTTTTTTTTTGTATTGCTTTTTTGTTGTTGTTTGGTTTTTCTTACTTGTCAGAGGGTCATCTGACTAGAACTTCGTCAGTTTACGGTTGTTCTAGATAGTCTTCAGAGGCTGAGTCACTTCTCCAATTTCTGTTGTTTTTAGTGTTGTTTGTGTATTTGTTGCTTTTGTCTGTGGCTGGAGAGGTCTTTCTGAAATAAACAACTCACTGAACACAAAAACAATCAATCAAACCTGCTAGTTTTCCTCAAGAGGCTCAATGTTTAGTTTATTCATTAAGAAACTTTTGCCTTGTGTTTTTCCCTCTCCTCTTCCATCTCTTCTTCTTCCTTATGTTTATAAGAAAAACTCAAGCAGCTTTGTGTTTTAATAGGCAGGGCTGAAGGCAGAGTTCTGCCTCTGGGAAATGTTTATTCTGGAAAAACACAGGAGACATCTGTTTGGTCTGACTTATCTAGACTAAGTCATAAGCCATCTTGGGCTAAAAAAGAGAAGATGCCTTAAATATCGATGCCTGTCCAGACTCAATTTTATGTTTAAAAGCCAAAGAATTGTGGCCACTGCAACCTCTTAATTCATCAGTAAATATTCATCAGTGCACTAATATTTTGTTAGTCATCTTTCCTTCTGGGGATATGAATAAAGTTCATAAACACAATAGTTTTTTTTTTTGTTGTTGTTATTTGTCAAACAAATGGTTATTCTTGACAAGTAGCCATTTTTAAGCTTTCTGTAGTTACTTGAAAGAACGATGTTAAGGAAAAATCAAATTGTGTATTTATTTATACCAGAGCTGTGCATGTCTCTGGGCTGGGAGACGTGGGGAGTATGGAGGGAAGAGAATGTGAGTAGTATCCTGATTCTGCTTTGTCCTTTCTTTGCTCTTAAACCACTGTGCAGATCTGCCAGAAATTATCACCCAAGGGATTCTAGTTCTCTGTTCCTGCCTCCAGCTAGCAGCCCAGGACAGGGCTACCCTACTCCCTCCTCCTGAGGGCTACTATTCCATTTGAAACAGAGAAAGGGAAAAACTAGTTGAGGGCTTTCATGCAATTTTTTTTTTTAACTTTTCAGACTAAACCTAGTGGAAGTCTTTTTATTCACTTATTTGCTTCGTCTTCACTCACTGTATAATCAGAGATACTTGCAAGTGTAAAGAGTCAATAATGGCGGGGAGGGAGGCAGTGTCGATAAGAGAAAGGGCAAGGAAAAAGAAATCTTAAAGAAAGAGACAGAAGCCTTCCCTACCTTGAAGTCTAAAGGAAATCAATCCTGAATACTCATTGGAAGGACTGATGCTGAAGCTGAAGCTGAAGCTGAAGCTCCAATACTTTGCCCAACTGATGCAAAGAGCTGACTCATCAGAAAAGGCCCTGATGCTGGGAAAGACTGAAGGCAGGAGGAGAAGGGGTGACAGAGGATGAGATGGTTGGATGGCATCACCAACTAAATGGAAATGAGTTTGAGCAAGCTCCGGGAGATGGTGAAGGACAAGAAAGCTTGGTGTGCTGCAGTCCATGGGATCACAAAGAGTAGGGTGCAATTGAGCGACTGAACAACAACCTTGAAGTCTAGCTGGGGGAAAATTACATGCCCTAGTTGAATAAATGAAAGTAATTAAAAAGCAACAGGCAAAAATAGTAATGTAAATACCATCTGAGCCACTAGGGAAGTCCATATGTAAGTGCTGATAGGGATGGAAGAACTGCAAATATTTAGTTCCGTTCACCATTTGAGTAGATCTACATTATGTGTGACAACCTGCATCAGAAATGTGATGGAAAATAAGAGGTAAGCATCTGGAGGCAGATATAGCTATAGATAACTTTATTATGAGGTACACTGGGTTTCCCTGGTAGCTCAGTCAGTAAAGAATCCACCTGTAATGCAGGAGACCCAGCTTTGATCCTTGAAGGTGAAGGTGAAGTCGCTCAGTCGTGTCCGACTCTTTGCGACCCCGTGGACTGTAGCCTACCAGGCTCCTCCGTCCATGGGATTCTCCAGGCAAGAACACTGGAGTGGGGTGCCATTTCCTTCTCCAGGGGATCTTCCCAACCCAGGGATCAAACCCAGGTCTCCCGCATTGGAGGCAGACGCTTTAACCTCTGAGCCACCCCAAGGTTGGGAAGATCTCCTGGAGGAGGAATTGGCCACCCACTCCAGTATTCTTGCCTGGGAAATCCCATGGACAGAGGAGTCTGGCAGGGTACAGCCTACAGGGTCACAAGAGTTGGACATGACTTACTGACTAAATCACCACGCTGTGCTGAGTGTTTTAAGATCAACAAAATATCATGGGGGAAATTGTGAAGGGAAACATTTGTGTTGAGAGGGTAAGGGTTCTGCACTAAATTCCACTGTGTGTGTGTGGTGGGGAGGTTCCTCACCCCGAAAACCAGTTCTCTGACATGAAGCAGGTGCCCTACGTTCAGCTCAGTTCTAACACTATCTGCCCAGTGGGGCTGGGGGCTTAGTCACTAAGTCGTGCCCGACTCTTGCAACCCCATGGACTATAGTCCTCCAGATTCCTCTGTCCATGGGGTTCTCCAGGCAAGAGTACTGGAATGGGTTGCCATTTCTTTCTCCACTCTCTACCCAGAGGTAGTATCAGGTTCCACAGGTTAAGGATTTAGTCCTACAAGACAGTACCCCCTTCAGCCAGACCCCAGTCACAAGCTCAGGTAATTGCCCGTGCTTCTGACGGTTGAGAATAGATTGCCAACAACTTCCTCTTCAGGTTCAAATATTTGCTAGAGCAGCTCACTGAACTCAAATACTTTACCTACTGGATTACCAGTGTATTATATATTTTTCTAATTTTTTTAAAAATAGACTTTTTTATTGTGGCAAAATTCACATAATATAAACATACCATTTTAACATGTTTAACTGTGCAGCTCAGTGTCACTAAGTATATTCACACTGTGCACTCTCACCCTCAGCCTCCTCCTGAACCTTTCACCTTCTTAAACTGAAACTCTGTCCCCATTAAACATTAACTCCCCATCCCCACTCCCCACCACCTCAACCCCCAGCCCCCAGCATCTACCAATGTACTTTCTGACTCTATGAGCTTGACTATTCTGGGTACCTGAAACACGTTTACTGGTATATCATAAAAGTGTATGACTTAGGAACAGCCAGATGGAAGAGAGGCGTAGGGCTAGGTGCGGGGGAGGGGCGAGAGCTTCCATACTCTGCCTCCCTCTCCCAGCGTCTCCACAGGTTCACCAACCTGGAAGCTCTCTGAATTCCCTTCTTTTGGGTGTTTATGGAGACTCCATTACATGGTCACACTTGATTAACTTATAACCATTGGTGGCCACTGACCACTGGTGACTGACACAACCTCCAGCCCCTCTCCCTTCCCAGGAATTCAGAGGGTGGGACTAAAAGTTCCAAACATCTATTCCTGATTGGTTCTCCTGGTTAACCAGTCCCCGTCTTCAGGTGCTTTCCAAGAGTCACTTCATTAACATAAATTCAACTGCAGTGGAAAGGGGGCTTCATATTTCACCTTATGGCTCTGAAGAATTGCCAGAACTGAGGGCGAAAGACCGAATATTATGAACAGAAGAGGTCCCTATTGCTCTTATCACTCAGGAAATTCCATGGGGTTGGGGAGCTGTGAGCCAGAAACCTTAGGCAAAGACCAAATATACATGAGAAATATATTTTGATCGTCTGAATGATTATATATATATTTCTTATAAATCACAATATTGCAGGGGGTTGGGAAAGTTTTGTGTAAGAGGTGTGATTTGAGCTTGGCTGTGAAGGATGTAGCTAATATCTTAAAGGTAGAAATGGTAGGCGTGTGGAGGAGTGTAGGGTGTGGGGGAAGTGTAGGGTGTATTCAGATTCCCCGGTTGTATTTCAAACATAATGCATAAAGTAGGCTGCAGGAGGAAGTCAGACAGAAAGACATGCTAGAGGTCAAAGTCCTTGAAAGCAAAGCTGAGCAGCTGGAACTTAATTTTGTAGACAACGGCAATACTGGTGATTTTTGAAGAAAGAAGTAAAGTGAAGAAACCTATCCTTTAGGAAGCAGTTTAGCATATGGTTAAGAGCCGGTGCTCTAAAGTCAGGCAAAACTGCATGCAATCAATGAATATTTATCGAGCTCCTGTGTTCCAGGGACTATTCTAGTAACTGGGGCAAAGTAGTGATGTGTATTGGCAGGACCTCTGCTCTGATGGTGCTGACTTTTCAGCTACGGACAGGAGAGGTGAATGATAACACACACAAAGGCATTTTTCTAGATAATTTAGGTAAGTGATGAACAAAATAAAACAGGGCAATATGATGATGACTGGCAGACACAGGTAAACTGCTTTAAATTTGATGGTTAAAGAAGGCCTCACTAATGACGTGAAGTTTGAGTTAAGACATGAATTACATGATGGGATAATCCATGTGACTATCTGAGGCAAGGTCTTCCAATCAAAGCAAAGAGCAGATTTAAAGGCCTTTGTGGGAATGAGCATGATGTGTTCCAAAACCAGACAGAAGGCCTGCTTGGCTGGACTGAAATAAATAAAGGGGACACCTGCATCAAAGTAAGTTCTAGAAGGAGGCAAGGGTCCGATTACATTTGTCTTTGTAGACCACGGTGAGGATTTTGTTTTTATTCTACTTGTAATGGGAAGCCATCAGAAGAGATTTCAAGCAGGGTTGATAGCTTATAGTTCATATTTTTACAAAGGTGGCTCTGGCCAATGTCGAGAATGTGTATGGAGTATACAGAGAATTAGAGGACTCAGGACATGTTTTAAAGGTAGTACAGGAAAAACGTGTTCAAAGGCTCTTGTTTCCAGTTATTTGACTTTGAACAAATTGCTTAACCTCACCTCAGTGTTCACATCTGTAAAAAAAGGATATAACGGTAATGACCTTAGAGAGCTGTTGTGAAGATTAAATTAAAACTCCACTTAATACAGCTAGCACTGCATCACATGTACTCTTTCAAGGATAGCAGCTGTTATTATTACTATTCTGACAGTGATAATAACTTTGGATTGGACTTGTGAGTAACTACAGGCATGATGATCTTTTAGGAGGCTATTGTGGTTATCCAAGTGAGTCAAAGTGAGAGGCTGGAATGCTGCTGCTGCTGCTAAGTCGCTTCAGTCGTGTCCGACTCTGTGCGACCCCATAGACAGGAGCCCAACAGGCTCCCCCGTCCCTGGGATTCTCCAGGCAAGAACACTGGAGTGGGTTGCCATTTCCTTCTCCATTGTGTGAAAGCGAAAAGTGTAAGTGAAGTCGCTCAGTCGCATCCGACTTCTAGCGACCCCATGGACTACAGCCTACCAGGCTCCTCCATCCATGGGATTTTCCAGGCAAGAGTACTGGAGTGGCTTGCCATTGCCTTCTCCGGAGAGGCTGGAATAGGGCAATGGAAAGGAAAAGTGGGAAAGCATCATGTTAATAAATTTAATTAATGCACACCAAACATTTAATTTCAGTAGGAATACTTAATGACATAGTCAAATGACTAATAAAGTTTAACACTAGTAGGTGCAGAGTCAAAACTCACTTCTGTGATGAGACTGGAAATAAAATTGCTAATGCTGTATTTTCTCTCCCTTAATTCCTGGTTAACTAATGACTTTTCTATATATCATTTCCTATCACATAAAACCATCATTCATTTAAAGTATGCTGTTGAGACGTGGTCAAAATACATCAACAGAGACTTCAGATGAAATGGTGGTGGGTGCATTGCACTCTCCTTCAACTCTGTACTATAACTAAAATCTTCTCAGACTGTGTCTGAACTTCAGGTGGTTCTCCTGTATTCATGAATAAAAATAAAAGTCGACCTTCTGTTTGTTGTTTTATGTTTGGGGTGAATCTGGTTACCCTATCAATGGGAATGAATTGTTGATAGTATTGGTAATTTTCTTCTAACATTATATGAGTTACTAGATAAGCCACCATCCTTGGAATATGAAAGGACAGTTTTAGTTTATTCCCTTCTGTTTTCTGATGTTGATCACTCATGACAGACCTAGAGAGACTGAAGGTGACAAAATATTATCCATAAAGGTTAAGGCTTGTAAATATTAAAACTTTGAAGAGTTCTTTGGCAGGTGTGAATTTTTATCAATTATTTCCTTATAGATGAGTGAAAAGAAGCCAAATTTAAAATATACGAATCACCAGGCAAAGGCAGATAGGACTCAGAAAAATTCTGGCTAACTCACCACTGCAATTGTTATTTAACTTTATTTTTTAAGATTCAGGTTTTTGGAAAAACAATTAAAAACTTGAATGAGAGGGAGAAAAGGAGTGGATTTGTTGTCTAGGTATTTTATAGAACATTCAAAAGACATTAATTAGTAAGGTAATACAATGGACATATGTGTTCTGATTCAAATGCTTTTAGAAAATGAAACGTTTTAATAAAAATCATGTAACTGCAATCAAAGGAAACCTTGCCTATGAGCAAGGTTTTAAACCAATAGTAACATGCGTTTTAAATGTGCTTCTGTCACCTAAACATGCATATTCACAATTGTGAGTCCTTTTCACCAAGTACTAATATGTTAATAGCCGCAGAAGTCGCACTGGAACTTACAGGCCCTCTCTGTCACTCACTTGCGTGCTGCATGCTCAGTCGCTCAGTCATGTCTGACTCTCTGTGACCCTGAGGACTGTGGCCACCAGGCTGCTCTGTCCACGGGACTTCCTAGGAAAGAATACTGGAGTGGCTTGCCGTTTCCTTCTCCAGGGGATCTTCCTGATCCAGGGGTCTAACTGGTGGCCCCGGTGCCTCCTGCGTTGGCAGGCGGATTCTTTTACCACTGAGTCACCTGGGAAGCCGTATCAGTCTCTACTTCTTGCTTAACTGAACTTGGGTATTGCAACCTTTTAATGTTCCTGCTGTTGGTATTTAGGTTTTATTTCTCTGTGGTTTTCTACTTCTCAGTTTGGGAAGAGAGGCTGTGAAGTGCTTTGCCATACCCTTTCAAATGGAAAATTCACAGGAAGCAAATGGATATCTTAATGCTGTAGGCTGAGCCCTTTTTATACAGAAAGGTGGGGGATTGAACATGAAAGACAATTTGGGGCTCCTTTTGTTCTTCTTTTATGTTTGCTTCTATCCACTCGGTTTTAATCTGTGGAACTCAAGGCTGCCTCAAGGGCATCAAATATTCAGTAAAGATAAACTGCCAATTCTTCACCTTCTGGAAAAGTTGTCAGGTAAGCGAACTGTCAACAGCAATTACTTTTTCTGATCTTAAGTACTTCATGGGAAATGGATGGGGAAACAGTGGAAACAGTGTCAGACGTGATTTTTTTGGGCTCCAAAATCACTGCAGATGGTGACTGCAGCCATGAAATTAGAAGACACTTACTCCTTGGAAGAAAAGTTATGACCAACTTAAATAAAAGGGTTAGCTGCAAGGTCATTTATTTTACATGCCTTGAATACCCTAAAGGAACTTCCATACATTCCAATCCTCATTTCTCTAAGTTGTCTAGAATTAGAATAGGTTCTGTCTCTTATACACATCTCTGAGTGTTCATTGGTAGGACCGATTTTGAAGCTGAAACTCCATTACTTTGGCCACCTCATGTGAAGAGTTGACTCATTGGAAAAGACTCTGATGCTGGGAGGGATTTGGGGCAGGAGGAGAAGGGGATGACAGAGGATGAGATGGCTGGATGGCATCACTGACTTGATGGACGTGAGTCTGAGTGAACTCCGGGAGTTGGTGATGAACAGGGAGGCCTGGCGTGCTGCGATTCATGGGGTCGCAAAGAGTTGGACACGACTGAGCAACTGAAATGAACTGAACTGAACTGAAGTAGATAATTAGCTCCGAACATTCCTTCTTTAACTATTTCCTCTCACAGTCAAGTGTACCCTCAGATCTATCCAATCAAGGTGAATCAAGAAAAGAATTCCCATATCCTATTTCTAGAATTACTTTTAGATAGAATCATATTGTAACATATATGCTGTCTGAGCTATGAAGATTTTGCAAAATATATTTTAATAACATCAATGGTCGGGCATTTATGCTAGAAATTTTATACTTTATTCATTCTTACAAGTACCCTTTTGACAAGAAAATTATTAATCTTATTTTACAGATGAGAAAACAAACTTAAAATGTTTAAGTTTGTTGCCTAAATCACAGATCTTGTATGTGGTCAACCCTGGATCTGAATCCAGGTCTGCCTAATTCTAAAGCCTTTTTCTCACTAATATAATAAATACACTGCAGATCTTCCAGTTGGTTACATTTATATGATAATATTATCTTGTTTATATTTCTCTTTCTCTCCTGATCCCAGTATGAAAGCTTCATAAGAACAGGGACCTGATCTTTCTTGTTTCTTACTGAGACCCCAGGACCCAGAATAGTTTCTGGTGTATTGTGGCCACTCAGTAAATATTATTACATGAAAATAATCATGAAAGATTTTTTGGTTACTTTCAAATTAGGTAGTTGTACAAGAAGAACTAGAAATGCCAAATGAGTGCTACAGGAGTGATCAGTGGGATATATTACCATAGGTTGGAAGCTATGACAATAGTATAACCTGGGCACAACATTCAGTATATTTACAGTTAAGTCGCTCAGTCGTGTCCGACTCTTTGCGACCCCATGGACTATAGCCAGTCAGGCTCCTCCGTCCATGGGATTTTCCAGGCAAGAGTACTGGAGTGGGCTGCCATTTCCTTCTCGAAGTATAAACTATAGACATCCACAAAGGAGGAGTGCATACAACTGAGAGATGAGTTCAAAATAATATCCCTGGAGGGATAAAAAACATGTTAGAAATTTTAATAAATTTTTTGTTTTAGCTCATCTTTTTTCAATTTTGGTTTTCACATTTTATGACATATACAATATTGCAGTAATATATGTAGCATAATATACATAATACAGTAATATATAATAACATACAATAATATGGACAGTAATGTAATATACACAGTAATATAATACTATACATACATGTGTATATGTGGAGGTGGGTAGATGCTTAAACATTTTTACTGCCAGCTGTGCTTGGAGACCTGTGGTCCAGAAGGAGAAATAAAAATATGGAGATATCTATACAATACAGTGTTCTACCTGCTAATAGATGTCTAGACAAAGTGCTTCAGGAAGAAAGAGAAGGGAATGGCAAACACTTACTGATTTTGTCGAGACAGTGGTGGTGGTGCCACTGGGGCACAGGTGTGTTGGGGAAGGAGGTGAGAAAGCGGCACAGAGAAGATGACAATCTCAACATAATACTGTGGCAAAAGCAGGTGAGATGGGAATTTTCAGGGAGAGAGAACACTTGCAAAGGTGCAGAGGTATAACTTTTTAAAAATTGAAATATAGTTCATTTGCAATGTTGTGTTTCAAGTATGCAGTAAAGTGGTTCGGTTATGTGTATATATATATGTATTCAATGCAATGCAATTATTCTCTCAGTCCTGTTTGACTCTTTGTGACCCAATGGACTGTAGCCCACCAGGGTTGTCTGTCCGTGGAGTTCTCCAGGCAAGAATGCTGGAGTGGGTAACCATTCTGTTCTCCAGGGGATCTTCCCAACACAGGGATTGAACTTGAGTCTCCCACAATGTAGGCAGATTCTTTACCATCTGAACCACCATGGAAACACACTATAAATATACATGTGTATGTATCTATTCTTTTTCAGATTGTTTTCTGTTATAGGTTATGATGAGATACTGAGAATACTTCCCTGTGCTGTACAGTATAACTTTCTTGATATGCTGGAGGCACTATAAAGCACATCTGGATTGCCTAAGCAGAGAGAGTAGAATAGGCGGTAGAATGGGGATTGCGTGCATGCTCAGTCGCTCAGCTGTATCGTACCCTTTGTGACTCCATGGACTGTAGCCTGCCAGAATCTGCAGTCCATGGAATTTTCCTGGCAAGAATGCTGGAGTGGGTTGCCATTCCCTTCTCCAGGGGATCTTCCTGACCCAGGGATTGAACCCAAGTCTCCTGCACTACAGGCAGATTCGTTACCATATGAGCCACCAGGGCAGCCTTGGATTGCATGTACCTAACATATAAAGGAGGAGACGGCAATGGCACCCCACTCCAGGACTCTTGCCTGGAAAATCCCAAGGGCAGAGGAGCCTGTGGGTTGCGGTCTATGGGGTCACAGAGAGTCGGACACAACTGAAGCAACTTAGCAGCAGCAGCAACATAGAAAGGCACGCTGAAGCTGAGTGCTCACGTATTAGAAAGCTAGGTAGGGCGTATGGTAAAAAACCCAGAGCTCACTTAGTGAACTAGACCACAGGCAATAGCATTCTGAACCCGGGTGACGACTACAGAACGTGGAGAAGAAGGTATCTTCAAGCGCTATACCAGGTGAAGGATTAAAGGACAGTGGAGAAGACAGAGTCAAAGGTGGCTTCCAGATTCAATCCTGGATGAGGTTACCATAACATTGACATAGAAGGTCATCCTGAGGAGGGGAGGCTTTCTTTTTTTTAATTGCAGCATAGTTGCTTTACAATGCTGTGTTAGTTTCTGTTGTACAAAGAAGTGGAAGTAGATCAGCTATATGTAAACATACAGTCACAGCCTCTGGGACCTCTCTCGCACCCTTCACCCCACCCCGAGCCCACACTTCCAGGTCATCACAGAACCCTGGGCCGAGCCCCTGTGCTCTACAGCAGGTTCCCACTAGCTGTCTGTTTTACACAATGTAGTGTACCTGTGTCAACGCTACTCTCTCACTGTGTCCACCCTCCTCTTCTCCTGCTGTGTCCACATGTCCACTCTCTACTTAGGAGGGCAGTTTTTTGAGGTAAGATGATTTTGGATAAATGACACATTAACGCAGGGTCATCCATTTGTAAATGGCCAATAGGGAACTGGAGATATGAGATGGGAACTCTGGAAGAAATCAGGGTAGGAGTTGAAATTTGAGAACCATTCTCATTATTGGTTCATCAAACATTTATGGGCACATACTCTATGCTAGGCACTATGCTAGATACTGGGGCTAACGTAGGAAAAAGACAGATGTCACACTTAGCCCTCAATATGCTTACCTTATACTCAACAGAGAGAGACAGACAATTAACAAGTAAAATGTTTGTACACAATTACAACTCATGATAAGTGTGTAGAGGAGCAAAATTTGTCACCCAAAATATCTCTTTGGCATGTGGATTATTTTCAGCTGAAAACAATCAAGACCCAAAAGACTTAGGAAGGACATTTGACCTTCCCCCTAATTGCCTTTAGAAGTAGAGGAAGTATTCTAGGCAGGGAGCTATCACCATAGATAACTACAGCATGAACTAGGTTTGTAGTGGGGAGAAACTTAGCAAAATCTGTTGGTTAAAATTCCTCTGTGTCCCACCCTCTCTGCTTGGCTCAGCAAGTATCTGTTGAGTAAACATTTGCTTCTCCATTTCCATGTCAATTGCCTTCCCCCTACCTATGAGGTCCTAAACCACTTCCCTCAAGCCTTCTCCTTACCTATGAGGTCCTAAACCACTACCCTCAACACCCTCTTCTGTCTTTAGCTGAAGATTGCCTTTAAGGTGAGGGTTCCAGCTGTTCCGGCTCATAATTCAGTTTCTTAGGCCTTTCTCATGTATAAATGTTATTAAACTTTTGTGTGATTTTCTCCTATTAATTGGTATCATGTCAATTTAACTCTTAGACCAGCCAGAAGAACATTGAAGGGTAGAGGAAAATTTCTTCCTCCCCGACAAGTGCTATGAAGGGTAGCCTGCTTGAGATTAGGTGATCAAAGAAAGCCTCTGAGGAAGTGGCGGTTAACCCGAG
This sequence comes from Cephalophus harveyi, assembly GCA_006410635.1. Lineage (NCBI taxonomy): Eukaryota > Metazoa > Chordata > Mammalia > Artiodactyla > Bovidae > Cephalophus > Cephalophus harveyi. Next base: position 58,083 of record SJYT01073455.1, on the reverse strand, counting down.
AGCTGATCAGTGGGATAGGACTAGCTAGGCAAAGTAGAAAAAAGAACAATCTAGGAAGAGGGAACAAGCAGGTTTGGATGTGGGACAGACCTTGGTGTGCTGTGGGACTAGAAAGAAACCCAGTGTGGGACTTCCCTGGTTGCCTAGTGGTTAGGACTCCATGCTCCCAATGCAGGGGGCATGGTTTGATCCCTAGTCTGGGATCAAACATGATCCAGCATGCCATGTAGCATGGCCAGAAACCAGTGTGACTTGGAGCTACTGAGCAAGGGACACAGGAGCACAGTATGAAGCTGGAGAGGAAGGCAGTAGCCAGACTATGGGGACCTTGAAAGCCACAGAAAAAACCTTGACATTTTATTCTTCTTGGAGTAGGAAGTTATTGAAAGGTTTTAACTGTAGACAATAAAATGATCTATATTCCTTTGGACTATAAAATACAGATAGTTAAAGCATCAAAAACAGGCCTTCTCAGAAGAAGAGAGAATAAACACAGAAATAAGAGGCTGAGGGCTGAGTCTTAGGGCGTGCCTCTCATTAGGATATGATGGGAGAGAGAGGAGCCAGCCAAGAGGAAGAAGAGTGTTCAGAGAAGCAGGAAGGGCGTCATGGAAATCCGTGAAAGAGAACGGTTCACCAAAGAGGCTGCTCAGCATTGTTAAAGGCTGAAAAGACTGTCAGGAGGAGTGAAGTCTGAAGAAAATGTCTATAGATTGAAGGAAACCATTTTGAAAGGGTAACTTCCATAGAGAACAATGAAGCTATAGGTAATTAAGTAGAAAACACACTTCTAAGAATATATTAGTCAGTGGAAGGATAAAATAAAATGTTGGGTTTTAAAATGGGCAGAAGAATAGACTAGACATTTTTTCAAAGAATATACACAGATGGCTAACAGACACATAAAAGATGCTCAACATTGCTAATTATTGTGGTTATCATCAAGAGGAACACAAATAAACAAATGTTGGAGAGGATGTGGAGAGAAGGGAACCCTTGTGCACTGTTGGTGGGAATGTAAAGTGGTACAGTCACTATGGAGAACAGTATAGAGGTTCCTCAAAAACTAAAATTAGAACTACCATATCATCTAGTGATTCCACTCTAGGGCATATATCCAGAAAACCTGAAACCATTAATTCAAAAAGACACATACACCCCAATGTTCATAGCAGCTCTATTTACAATAGCCAAGATATGAAAGCAACCTAAGTGTCGATCAACAGACTAATGGATAATGAAGATGTGGTGTAAATATACATATATATGTATATATATGTATATATATATACATATATATATATGCAGAGTTCCAAAGAATAGCAAGAAGAGATAAGAAAGCCTTCTTCAGTGATCAATGCAAAGAAATAGAGGAAAACAACAGAATGGGAAAGACTAGAGATCTCTTCAAGAAAATTAGAGATACCAAGGGAACATTTCATGCAAGGATGGGCTCGATAAAGGACAGAAATGGTATGGACCTAACAGAAGCAGAAGATATTAAGAAGAGGTGGCAAGAATACACAGAAGAACTGTACAAAAAAGATCTTCACGACCCAGATAATCATGATGATGTGATCACTAATCTAGAGCCAGACATCTTGGAATGTGAAGTCAAGTGGGCCTTAGAAAGCATCACTACGAACAAAGCTAGTGGAGGTGATGGAATTCCAGTTGAGCTGTTTCAAATCCTGAAAGATGATGCTGTGAAAGTGCT
>SJYT01073455.1:33093-54995 GCA_006410635.1 Cephalophus harveyi | reverse complement strand
GTGCTGCGATTCATGGGGTCGCAAAGAGTCGGACACGACTGAGTGACTGAACTGAACTGAACTGATATATATACATATCTATATATCTATATAATTCACACACAATGGAATATTACTCAGCCATAAAAAGGAATGAAATTTTGCCTTTTGCAAGAATGTCAACAGACCTAGACAGTATTATGCTTAGTGAAATAAGTCAAAGAAAGATAAATACTGTATGTTAGCCCTCATATGTGGAATCTAAAAAACAAATGAATGTATATAGGAAAACAGAAACCAACTCATAGATGTAGAAAACAAACTAGTGGTTAGCAGTGGGGAAAGGGAAGGGGAAGGGGCAATATAAAGGTAGGTGATTAAGAGGTACAAACTACTGTGTATAAAATAGATGAGCAAAAAAGGATGTATTGTACAGCACAGGGAGTTATAGCCATTATTTTGTAACAACTTTAAATGGAGTACAATCTAGAAAAATACTGAATCATTGTGCCGTACCCCTGAAACTAATATGATATTGTAAACCAACTAAACTTCAATTTTTTAAAAATCCTTAAAAAGTAGAATGAGGGGTAGAATTAGCAAGTTCAAGCAACAGTCTTTTCAGACTAGTGGAGATATGTTGGAAGCTGGATTTGGGTGCAGCCTAAGAGAAGTGCAGGGATAGTGGGAGAGGTGAAAGGAGGAAAATGAAAATGTTTGAAAAACGCTTGAAATATTAGCAGATAATTCAGAGGCCAAGAGCCTGGAGCATATTGAAAGAGATGTGGCCAAGATCACAGGCGCTAGTGTTGAGTTTTAAAGGAAGATTCTCTTTCCTCCAAGACTGGAGAAAAGGGTGAGAGAGTAGATATAGTTTCAGAGAAACTTTGAAGTGATTGGGGCAGAAAGTTTAGGGAGTTCACGACAGCTGACACTGATTTTTCAATCAAGATTAACAACACACACTAATGTATTATAAGTCTCAATAAAATAAAGTCTGTTTCAAGGAAGGAAACTTGGGTTATCTTGTTTGCTTTGTTTCTGATATTCCCTGCAGTACCTAATGGTATCTTGTACATGGTAGGTGCTCAATTAACAGAGGTTGGTTGTTCGATATATCTATTCTCAAGGAATTTACAACTGGGAACAACCAAATTATATATGCAATATATGGTAACTTCCAAAAGAGTGACTCTGCTAATAAATATTGTGGGATTTAAAAGGAAGGAAGTGTACTTGTAGACTGAGCTGATGTGGGAATGTTTCATACAGAAGGGGAGTTGTTATCTGAATCTTAATAATTGCCTAGGATTTAAATGTGGGCCTTCCCTCATGGCTAAGATGATAAAGAATCTGCCTGCAATGCAGGAGACCTGAGTTCAATCCCTGGGTCGGGAAGATGCCCTGGAGAAGGAAATGGCAACCCACTCCAGTATCCTTGCCTGGAAAATCCCTTGAAAGGGGGAGCCTGGCAGAGCTTCATGGGGTCGCAAAGAGTCCAACAGGACTGAGCAACTAACTTTAGGATTTAAATGCAGATTTTGTAAAACAAAACAAAGCTAGAGGGGAACATTTTCTATGTCAGGTCTTGGATAGTGAACTTACAGCGAATTGGAAAGATCTGACCACTTTAGGAAATATGGGAGAAAATCAGCCAGAGGTTATTCAAGACGTACCTGAGATTTAAAAACAGAAGGATCCAGGGGACAAAGGGATTTGAACCTGTGTCAGGAGGCTGGGAGTTTAGGAGTCTTTTGTTTTGGAGAGCATCCTGCCAAATTAAATGTGAAATTAGGCATTTCAGTCTAATTTGGAATGAAAGTCAGGAAACTTCATTCTATTGTCATTTCCAGATTCATCCTTGTCAAGTCAAGATATAATTCTGTTATCACTCTGCTCAAAAGTTCTCAATGGTTCCCTAATGCCTACACAATTAATATATAGACTCAGTGGCCTAGCACTGAAAGGAATTCACAAGTAAGGTTCCAAGTATTTCCAGGCTTGTTTCCAGTTATACCATATACACACCACATACCCTTGCCAATTCAACTAGGAACTGTTTCCTGATCATGCTATGTGCATCCTGTCTCTATTCCTCTTCCCATGATACTAACTCCACCTCTACCCTGATGTGTGTCAAAACCTTATCCCCCTTTAAAGACCTATTTCCCATGCCAGCACCTCCTCTATAAAATCTGTCCTACTCCTTCCCACCAGGGAGATTTTCTCTCTTCTGTTAATTCCTATAGCATTTGGGAACTCATATAAACGTATAATGAATCTTATATTGTAGTTATTTGTAAGGTCACTTAATTCCTCATCTTACCTTCTAACTCCTACTAAATTTCAAATTACTTGGTGACAGGATCTAGATACTGTTCATTTTTTATTCCCTTTTGAACCTAGCATAAACAGTTCTTGACTCAGACTGATGAAGAATTAGAGTGAGGCATTGGAAAAGACTCTGATGCTGGGAGGGATTGGGGGAAGGAGGAGAAGGGGATGACAGAGGATGAGATGGCTGGATGTCAAATTATATATGCAATATATGGTAACTTCCAAAAGAGTGACTCTGCTAATAAATATTGTGGGATTTAAAAGGAAGGAAGTGTACTTGTAGACTGAGCTGATGTGGGAATGTTTCATACAGAAGGGGAGTTGTTATCTGAATCTTAATAATTGCCTAGGATTTAAATGTGGGCCTTCCCTCATGGCTAAGATGATAAAGAATCTGCCTGCAATGCAGGAGACCTGAGTTCAATCCCTGGGTCGGGAAGATGCCCTGGAGAAGGAAATGGCAACCCACTCCAGTATCCTTGCCTGGAAAATCCCTTGAAAGGGGGAGCCTGGCAGAGCTTCATGGGGTCGCAAAGAGTCCAACAGGACTGAGCAACTAACTTTAGGATTTAAATGCAGATTTTGTAAAACAAAACAAAGCTAGAGGGGAACATTTTCTATGTCAGGTCTTGGATAGTGAACTTACAGCGAATTGGAAAGATCTGACCACTTTAGGAAATATGGGAGAAAATCAGCCAGAGGTTATTCAAGACGTACCTGAGATTTAAAAACAGAAGGATCCAGGGGACAAAGGGATTTGAACCTGTGTCAGGAGGCTGGGAGTTTAGGAGTCTTTTGTTTTGGAGAGCATCCTGCCAAATTAAATGTGAAATTAGGCATTTCAGTCTAATTTGGAATGAAAGTCAGGAAACTTCATTCTATTGTCATTTCCAGATTCATCCTTGTCAAGTCAAGATATAATTCTGTTATCACTCTGCTCAAAAGTTCTCAATGGTTCCCTAATGCCTACACAATTAATATATAGACTCAGTGGCCTAGCACTGAAAGGAATTCACAAGTAAGGTTCCAAGTATTTCCAGGCTTGTTTCCAGTTATACCATATACACACCACATACCCTTGCCAATTCAACTAGGAACTGTTTCCTGATCATGCTATGTGCATCCTGTCTCTATTCCTCTTCCCATGATACTAACTCCACCTCTACCCTGATGTGTGTCAAAACCTTATCCCCCTTTAAAGACCTATTTCCCATGCCAGCACCTCCTCTATAAAATCTGTCCTACTCCTTCCCACCAGGGAGATTTTCTCTCTTCTGTTAATTCCTATAGCATTTGGGAACTCATATAAACGTATAATGAATCTTATATTGTAGTTATTTGTAAGGTCACTTAATTCCTCATCTTACCTTCTAACTCCTACTAAATTTCAAATTACTTGGTGACAGGATCTAGATACTGTTCATTTTTTATTCCCTTTTGAACCTAGCATAAACAGTTCTTGACTCAGACTGATGAAGAATTAGAGTGAGGCATTGGAAAAGACTCTGATGCTGGGAGGGATTGGGGGAAGGAGGAGAAGGGGATGACAGAGGATGAGATGGCTGGATGGCATCACTGACTTGATGGATGTAAGTTTGAGTGAACTCCGGGAGTTGGTGATGGACAGGGAGGCCTGGTGTGCTGCAATTCATGGGGTCCCAAAGAGTCGGACACGACTGAGCGACTGAACTGAACTGAGGGGTGGATGTAGCCGGGAAAGCATCAGTGAAAGTTGTCCCTAATAAGAGCTATCTCAACCTCTGTCTTGGTGATTTCTCTGAAATTTAGACTCATTGACTCTTTAGTGTTAATTTTTGATGTGCTAAATTTTGACACATGCTAGTCATTCTCATTATCACTATTTATATCCAGTGTAGCGATTTTCTATTGGAGCACTAATAGATCTTATGATCATTTTTGAGTTATAAGTATACTGAGCAAATAGTGTACTGAGTAATATTTGTCATATGATATATGGAGGCAGCATAATAGAGTGGGAAGAGGGAATGCTTTGAATTTCACTGAACTTCACTTTGGATCCTTGCTGTTCTGTTTAATAGTTATGTGTAGTTCCGTTGCTTGCTCAACTTTTTTTTTTTTTTTCTGGTCAGCTGATTTTCCTTGTAGCAAGTTACTTCTTTCCTGTTATTATTCCATGGGGCTTGAGGTATGGCTAACAATCCTCCCCCTCCTCCCCTGCACTTCCAAAGGAAGCCATGGGACATAGGTCTCGCCAATCGCCATATCCTTTCTCTCTGGCTAATGCCACACTGATGAGACTCAACTGGGGAAAATGAAACCCTCTGTCTGTTGAGAGAATGGGATGTATGACTGAAACTAACGGTTGTCCGTCACCTCTCTATAACCAGGATCAAGTTTGTCTAAGAACAAAGCCAATGTGGAGAATAGCAGAGCTCAGTGACTGAGTAAGTGAATGAGACGTGATGACATAATTCAGCCTCTGGATCTGGCTATGCGTGTATGCTGTTTCAGTTGTGTCCGACTCTTTGTGACCCTATGGACTGTATCCCACCAGGTTCCTCTGTCTAGAGATTCTCCAGGCAAGAATACTGGAGTGGCTTGCCATGCCCTCCTCCAGCAGATCTTTCTGACCCAGGGATTGAACCCACATCTCCTGCATCTTGTGCACTAGCAAGTAGGTTATTTACCAGTAGAGCCACCTGGGAAGCCTGCATATGGCTATGCTGCTGCTGCTGCTGCTGCTGCTGCTAAGTCGCTTCAGTCGTGTCCGACTCTGTGCGACCCCATAGACGGCAGCCCACCAGGCTCCCCCATCTCTGGGATTCTCCAGACAAGAATACTGGAGTGGGTTGCCATTTCATTCTCCAATGCATGAAAGTGAAAAGGGAAAGGGAAGTCGCTCAGTCGTCTTCAACTCTTAGCGACCCCATGGACTGCAGCCCACCAGGCTCCTCTGTCCACTGGATTTTCCAGGCAAGAGTACTGGAGTGGGGTGCCATTGCCTTCCCCAGCATATGGCTATAGGCAAAGGCATTTCACCCCCTTCCTTCTTTATCCTCTACTCCCTTAGACTTTGAGTTACATGAATTAATGAACAACTTGTTTATTCCTTAAGTCAATTTGAGTTTATTTTACTTGTAATCAACTAATAGTAAATAGATATATCACATGACCTTGGGCAAGTTATTCACAATCTCTCTGAGGCTCAGGTCATCTATAAAAGGGGAGGAATCCTGTTAACTATCACACTGGGAATATTAGGAAGTTCAACTGTATGTGAAATATAAGGGAGAGCATTTTGACAACTACAAATGTTTGTAAAAAAGAGGATAGGTATTATAGTGTCTCATCCAAGGGAAAAAAAACATATTGTTTGCTATGATTATGTTTTCTTTAAAAAACAAAGAAACATTATTCATTTGACCAATATAGACAATGGAAACGCCAAAGCCTATGCCCAAACTGTTACAGTTAAATATCTCACCACAGGATTTCTCTTTGATGACTAAAATCACAGATTTTTTTTTCTTTTTTAGCACAGAACATGAAAACCTATTTATTATTCCACCTAGAATATAGAATATGCAAGAGCTAGCATTTAACTTTCAGGCTGGTTCTTAAAAGCCTGCATAAAAGTTTTGAAATAAAGATTTGTTGCTGTCTCATATCCTCCACATTTTCAACTTTTCACTTTGAGTATAGGTTGTAAATATGTTGTTAGAGCAAAAAATTTAAGAAATGGCAAAATTCAACCTTGGAACATCACATTAGTCATTCAAAGCAGACATATTTGAAAACTGGTTCAAATACTGTTTCTACCACTTCTTTCCTCCTACTCCTTTCCTTATATAACATATTATCTTTGAACCAGACACTTAAATAATAATCTGTGTGATCTGAAAAAGTTAATGCAATTGCCAATGAAGCCTAATTTATCACTTGGCACCTTCAGGACCTAGAAGCAGCTGCATTATTTAAATGTTTCAATGATAGGGAAAAATTTGCTTGTGAGAGTGGCTATGTAGGTGTGGGATGGATGGAGAACCTATGTATGAACCATGAACCTACTTTGGGTCTTAGAAATTTATCCTGGAGTTTTCAAACCCAAGCACTGCATGTTTAATTTTCATTTGTTTTGTAGTAAAGGACTGACATGAAGATATAAGTGGTGCTTGCAGAATTCTATTTTAAGGTCCAGAGATAAGCTAGCACAGCAGAATAATATTTAGAAAGTAAGCATGGGGAGTTTAAACAATTTTCTTCTTTATGTCAGAAAGATGGTCTTGCTCTTAATTTTTTCCATCCACTTTCACTGGATGCTAAGAAATGCAATATCTTCAGGCGGAAAACTGGGCTGTGTGCCACAGCATCCTATGCAAATGAACCCTGTAATGCAGAAAAAAAAACATCACTCATGCATCTATGAATATAGTTTCTTATATTTGATATAGAGCCTGATGTACCATCCTTTTCTTTTTCCCCTTGACATCTGTGAAGTATATACCAGCAACGTAAAAAAAAAAAAATCCATAAGGTGCTTTCCTCTTTATACAGGTGTGAGGAAAGCAAATATATTAACTCAGTATTCACCAGGCGTTTTTCTTTTACTATATATAATTTGATAGAATCCAGAAACATTTTATTCTTTCCAAGTGAATACACCAATGGGTAAGAAAGGTTTTGACACATTCCTCAATACCAGAAGAATATAAAATAATCAGAAAATAATAGCATCTCTCTGTGGGTCCCTGTTCAGATTGAAACATATCTTTCTGCATGGAGCCATGGACGTGTAGCTTTTTAAGGTAGTGTCAATAAACAGATAAAGCTCTTCATCCTGCATGCAGTTGTTCTGACTGCTTCATATCCAGCAACCACAGACATCCTTTTTACAAAAGAGATGTATGTGGACTGTAATAATGATAAAGCTGAGCATGAGAAAGCTCATCACCATTTAAGATGAACTTATCACCTCAGAACCAAGATGTGGTAGACACAAGTTGTTTGACATCTCAGTGTTCTTAACCACTGTGTTGTCTTACCTCTCAAGCAAAAAGTGACTTACTATTTTAGCAGAGTGCCTTTTTTCAACAAGATACCAACTTTTAGAAGTAGTCACGCAAGTTCCCCCCACCTCCACCTCTCTTGCCGATTCCCATATTTCTCTACCTTTCGCCACAAACAACAGTAATGATTTTTCAGGGCGACCATCAAAGGACAGTGAACATCAACGTTTTCAAAATATGAGAACTAATCTTGAGAGAAGGAAGAGAGGACTTGTTCAAGGTCAGATAACCAATTGGAAACAGTACAAGTACCAGCACAAATCTGCTTGTTCATTCCAGTGCTATCGCTAAAGAGAAAACAAAATCTCACAACACAGTGGGTAGTTTCTTATCCATGACAGGCTAGTCATCTATATCTATGCAGATATATATCTATTATGAGGTCAATTGAATAAATGAGGATTCAAACACACCTGGAGCATCAGAGCATTGTTTAAGTACAACATTAATCTCAAAGGTCTCAAACTATCTTGTTCCAAACCTAACGCTGGAGTTTTTTACTCCAAACATGTTCCTTGCCTGTTGCTCCCTATTTCAGGAAGTAGTTACTTATCACTCTTAGGGCACAGAGAACAGAAGGAGAAGATCTGGGTTCTCAGAACCTGGCATCTTGGAGCAGGGTCCATACAGAGCTGGCACTGAGATTATCAAGGAGGGGACGCAGCAGCCTCCTTGAAGGGCCATTTTGAGGAAGGTTTGGCCTGGAAGCAAACCGGCAGGAGCCTTGCCTTCCCTCCCGGCAGCCTCCCAGCCTTCCTTGAGCGCCCCCTAGTCTCAGCGGCCAGCGGGGCATCAGCGGCGAACGAAGCGGCGCGACCAGTGTTTGTAGTGCCAGCCGCGGCAGCATGCGAAGGGCATCAAAGGAGAACAAGAAGGTGAGTGTGAGAGGCTATAACTTAATACCTGCTGCTTAATAACCTGCACAAAGGATGGTGGTGAAAAGACACGTTTCTTTCCTTTCCTGCACCCCTCCGCCTTCATTAGCATGTTTGTAACCATCCTCCAGACGAAAGCGGAGAGAACAATTGTTTCCATGGAAGGTGCTTAGTCACTTTAGTCACTTCCGACTCTTTGCGACCCCATGGACTGACTGTAGCTGGCCAGGCTCCTTTATCCATGAAGTTCTCCAGGCAAGAATACTGGAGTCGGTTGCCATTTCCTACTCCAGGGGAATCTTCCCGACCCAAGATGGAACCCACCATATCTCCTGCATCGGCAGGCGGAATCTTTACCACGAGCGCCACCAGTGTTTTATCATTTTTTTTTAATTGAAGTGTAGTTGGTTTACAATTTTGTGTTAGTTTCAGGTGTACAGCAAAGTGAGTCATATATATATATATATATATTCTTTTTTGATCTTATCTTTTGAATTCCCTTGTCTGATCTTCAGATCTCTTGGCCTAATGGAGTTCTGGCTTCCATCATGCTATTGAAACTACTCTAATAGCCTTCCATAACTCTTTGTTTGCTAAATCCAGTGCTCATTTTAATTTTCTTTGGTATGCAATATTGTTGACAATTTCCTCCTTAAAACTCTGTCTGAAGCACGAAGCCTCTTTTTGTTTCTTTCTGTCCAGTGCCACCTTTTTCTCTGCTTTCCCCACCCCTCTATCCCCCTTCCCCCACAAGGCTTGGTGCTCTTTGGAGTTCTGGCTGAGATTCCTTTCTGTTTTCACCTTTTTTGGAGGGGGCGGGAGTGATTTTACCCAGTTCTTCAATTTTAGCTGCAACCTGTACATCAATGGGTCTCTATCTGTTTTGGTCACCCAGACTTTTTCTGTGAAATCTGGTTGCATCTGTCTCTCTCTTGAATGGCTCTGCCTGAATGACCCATTGACATCTCAGATCTAAAATGTCCAGAACAAAACTCATTATCTTCTCTCCATGAAACCGCTTCTTTCTGCATTCTCTTTCTTAAAATCATTCTCTTTTCTATTAAATCACCCAAGCTAAAAACCATGCAGTCACTCTTGCAGTTATATATATATATATATATATATGTGTATATCAGTGCTCTCGCTGCTCAGTTGCTCAGCTGTGTCCTACTCTTTGCGACCCCACGGGCTGTAGCCTGCCAGGCTCCTCTGTCCATGCAGTTTTACAGGCAAGGATACTGTAGTGGCTTGCGATTTCCTTCTCCAGGGGATCTTGCCAACCCAGGGATCCAACCTGGGTCTCCTGCATTGGCAGGCAGATTCTTTACCACTGTGCCATCTGAGAAGCCCATATCATCCACATCTTCTTTATTGGAAGAATAAGTATCTTCATCCATTCATCTGGTGGTTGACATTGAGGTTGTCTGTGTCATCTCCCTCTTTCCCTGTCTGAGTAAACTCCTAGTAATCCTGTGAGACCTAGCTCAACTAACCTAATTGTGTGGAGTCTTCCTTGACTCATCCAGAAAAAGTTTTCTTTGCAGTATTTCTTTTTCACTTGGCATTTACTTGTATTAGCATTCATCCCTTTGGATTGCACTTATTCTTTTACATCTCTGTCTCCCACTGCACACCTATGGCTCTCCAATGGCCAAGGGCCTTGTTTTAATCATCTTTGTATATATAGTACCTGGCATACAGCCAGGAACATTATAGAAACTTAAAAAGCATTTGTTTGGTGAATGAATAAATGAACTGATTCTTGTGTACAAGGGAAAACCCTCTGAGAAGAAGTTGTAACCTCACCTCACCCAACTTTTCTACTCAAGAAAGCATATTGGAAAGAAAGTAAATGAGGATAATTATGAATTGGCTAAACAAATCACTTACAGACTTTTCTCTTAAAAATATTATTGGAGCATATTACTTGTAGCACACCTCAAAACTAATTTGAGATATAATGATGTATCATAATTCCGCAGTTGAGGATGGCTCTAAAAAGCCAGGGAAGCGCCCTTCCTGTTTCTCTGAAAATGTAGAGGTACTGCTTTATTAGATTTGGAATTAAGCCTTACATGTTCCTTTTTAAACTTTTTTGGTCATGCTTTAATGCTTTGCACATACACATGCCCTGGAGCTTTTGATGATGGGTTCATTTTTACAAATCTAGTGCATATATCATTGCCCTTTCTAATAAATGCAGCCCTTCAGGTCAGCACTCAAGTATACTGCAAGGGTGTTTGCATTCTATTTCTTGCTATACTTGTCCTATGTGTAAACAGCATTTTTGCCCTTCTAGGGTTGTCATTGCAGGTCCCTCAGAAGATCATTTAATTTTTCAAAGAAATAATGAAAATAGCAAGGCCTTTTTTTTTGTTAAGAGAATTTAAGGGAAGAGTTTATAAGGTTTTAATCTGTGTTGAGAGGCTCCAATGGCTCTTCAAACTCTAAATTCTGCAATTTTATGACGAAACTCTTGCTCTGGGATAAAGGGAAAACAGATAATTTCTTCTTCTACTTTACTTACTTATTCTTCAAAATTTATTTTTTTGAAGTATAGTTGATTTACAATGTTATATTAATTTCTGTTTTATAGCAAAGTGATTCAGTTATCAATATATATATTTTTCATATTCCTTTTTATTATGGTTTAGTATAAGATGTTGAATGTAGTTTCCTATGCTATATAGTAGGACCTTGCTTTATTTCTTCTTAAAGGAGAAACTGAGTCAACTAGACATGGCATAGAGAGTGCAGTCTTTGATTATTTTCACCTGCCCCTATAGAAAGTGAGACTCTGGCAGTACAACGCCCTCATCACGCCTCTTACAGTGTTCACAAATAATGAGAACTTAACCATTTTGCATTCTCACTGAAGTATATTCGTACAGCAGATTCTGAACCTCAAATCCTTTTGGTTTCTGGGAAGTAAGACTCCTTTCTCGAAGAGAAGCCTCTTTTTCCTATGCTAGTTTATGTGTGTGAGAGGACACAGGCAAACCGTCTCTGGGTTTTTCTGATGTTATTCAGAAGGCTCTTAGAAAACTCACCTTGTTTCTTAAGGAAAAAAGTAAGAAACTCAAGGATCTGTATGGAAAGAAACAACCTGGAAAGATAAAACTCAGAGTCCCTTTCAAAAGAGGGAGGGGTAGCACACGATATTAAAGCAATTGTTCTTTTCTTTTTCCTCCCTGAGAGAAGGCTGAAACCTGTCGCGGAGTTTAATTAGGTCTTTGTATAATCAATCACCTCATTGTGCCCTATGTTTGGAACTCTTAGGCTAAGCGCAATTTCTCTCCTATTAATAGGAACTGTGCACAAGCAGGTGAGATTAGGAAGGGCTGTGCTCTGACAAGTCTGAAAAAACACTGGACAGGACAAATAGTGGTCCATGTAAGTACCATTTAAGGAACCTTGGGCTGGAGCTCCCCACAAATTCAGCCCACAGGGAAAGGTCAGCAAAGGTGGGAAAACTACAGATCACACCTGCCATCTGATTATCAGGATTCCACCAAAGGAAGCTTAGAACCTTCCCTTCGGCAGTCTGATAAGGGCAGAGCATTTGTGTTACATGATTTTATTGGGTACTGTGTGGAAGCTTAATAGACTTATTGCACTGAGAAAATGAAGGAAATAGCTTCAATTTCACTATCCTAAAAAAATATGATTTTTCCCAGCTTATTGTGGATATGGTGCAGGGTCTGTGTTATGGGCATCTGCTGTTACTGCAGCCAGGAGAGCTCCTCATGATGAAGTCAGTACGTTGGCATCAGTGAAGCATGCATGTGTCTGTCAAGTTTGGTATTCATCTCTGATGGCTTTCGGAAGCCAGAGAGCTCTTTTCAAGTCTAAACATTTTGTGAATGTTCTGCCTTTGACACTGCTGACCTTCTTAGCCCCCTTCTTGGTGGCCATATAGATCAGTGATCACGGTGACAATCTCATTTTGAGGACATAGGAAAAGAATTATTACCAACCAGTGTGTCTTTTGACCTTCCCAGACCTACATAATGAAATGACTAGATTTCTTGGTACAGAAGAAATAAGAAAATTGGAGTGGCCTTTTTTTCTCTAGTTGTATCCTGTAAAGGGCATATTGCTTATTTAAAACATTAACATTAGATATTGCCCCTGGGAAGAAAAGCAGAGGGAAAGTTACAATTTGGTACCTTCCAGCTCTGCAGTGCCTTACTAGGTTAGTATGAAGAAGCTATAAAAAGAAAGATCTGTCTTACTGTGGTTCATGGGTAACCTGTTGGTGAATCAGTCTCCCTTTCCTTAGAAGTATTTCTTTAGTATGTCATGGTTCACAGGACATGAAGAAGTAGGGATTAGTTCATTATATATATATATTTTTTTTCATATTTTGATTTTCTTATTTTTCCTTTTCTCTCTTTCTAGTATCTTCTTCTGCACCCCCTCAGCTTTTGGCATTCCTCATGTCACCTCCGACTGTGTTCACGTGGGCATGGCTGGCTCATAATTTTAAATATCTAGTGCTAGGTGGATAAGCAAGTAGATTCTCTGTCCTGTGGCCTTCACTGCAAGCAATAATATTTTCAGTGCTTATCCTTAGATTATTTTTTATTATCCTTATCTTTTGCAACCTATCTGAACTTCTCTGGCCTACCCAAATCTCTCAGCCTAGAAATCCCTGAAGACCGGGCTATTCTTTAAAATTGTAATTCTTGTTTTTAGTTAAGTAGGAACTACATGGGCTTCTTGTGGTGGCTCAGACAGTAAAGAATCTGCCTGCAATGCGGGAGGCCTGGGTTCGATCCCTGGGTTGGGAAGATCCCTTGAGGAGGGCCAGGCAACCCATTCCAGTACTCTTGCCTGGAGAATCCCTGTGGACAGAGGAGCTTGGTGGGCTACGGTGCATGGGGTCACAAAGAGTTGGACACAACTGAGCGACTAAGCACAGCACATGGCACAGGGACTACATAGTCTTCTAGTAGATAAGTATTTTTAATTCCACTATTTTGAAAGAAACAATGTATTGTAGAGGAAGGGGCGTTGAGCTTGGTGTGTGTGTGCTAAGTCACTTCAGGTGTGTCTGACTCTGTGCAAACCTATCCTTGTCCATAGCATTCTTCAGAAAAGAATACTGGAGTGGGTTGCCATGCTCTTCTCCAGGGGATCTGCAGGATCCAGGGATCGAACCCATGTCTCTTATGACTCCTGCACTGGTAAGCGGATTCTTTACCACTAGTGCCACCTGGGAAGCCCATTGACCTGGGAACCAGTGCTAACTTAGCTGTTAAGTACCCATGTGACTTGGGTAACATTAGTTCAGTTCAGTCGCTCAGTCATGTCCGACTCTTTGCAACTCAGTGGACTGCTGCACACCAGGCTTCCCTGTCCATAACCAACTCCTGGAGCGTGTTCAAACTCATGTCCATTGAGTGCTGCACTCAATATGCCAGCAAATTTGGAAAACGCAGCAGTGCCCACAGGACTGGGTAACCTTAGAGTAGTCACTTGTTCTCGATTGGTCTCCGTTGCCTTATATAAAAAGAAATATCCACATCAGTTTGTGTGGTTTTTAAATTGACATTCAATAGATAATTTACAATGTCAGAAATTTATCTTTCTTCTACACAGATTGCATCTGAAATGTGAAATTTGGTGCATGTCAGAGAGAATAGAGTATGTACTGGACAGGAGCAATTAGGTATTCAAGCAGGAAATAGGTTGTGTGTGTTGTGTGTTTGTGTGTGTGTGCATGCAAAACTGCATGTACAAGTGCACTATAATGCCTTTAAAAATGATGTTGTTTTTTCATATTGTATGAATAACACATGTTCTGTTTTGGTTAATTCTTGCTCTTCAAAACCCCAAAACTTAGTGCCTTAAACAGCAGCATTTTATTTATCATCTTTTTGTGAATAATTTGGCCTCAAATGGATGTTTCTTCTGGTTCATGTACTGAGACTGCAGCCATCTATCTTAGCCTTCACTGGGTTAGAGAATCTGAGATGGCTCCACTTCCATGCCTTGGAGGGCATGGCTGGAAGGCTGGACTCACCTAGGACACTGACAAAGTTGAGCCTCTTCTCTCCAAGTAATCTTGGCTTTTCTCTCCATTTGTGATCTCTTTTTTCAGTTTCTCCATGAGTTTTTTACATGGCGGCTCACGGCTCCCAAAAGCACAAAAATGGAAGCTTTTCGGACTTTCTAAATCTTAGACTTTGTGATTTACACAGTGCCTCTACTGCTTTATTCTTTGGTTAGAAACAGTTACCCAGCCAGCCAAGATTCACAGGCACAGTTCTCTGGGGATCATCTTAGGAGAGAAGCTATTTTATGCTCTTTATTTTAAAAAGAAGTTTGGGAAATGCAGAAAATTGTGAATAAGAAAATAAAATTTATCCAGGAATATTTAAAGATTTATTATGAAAAAAATTACAAAATAATATGCACCTTATAATACCACTTTGGATTAAAAATGTGTGCAGGTGCATATAAGCAAAAAGACCTTCAAGAAGAAAACCAAGAGATTTAAAATAGTTGTTTTTGTTTCGTGGAGTTATGAATGATCATTAGCTTCATATTTTTATTTATCTCTATTTTCTAACATTTCAATAACGCATGTGCATTACTTATATAAAACATGGAATCAATTTAAGTCCCACCATCCATTGATAACCACTATTAATATTTGGTGGATTTCTTCCTACTCATTAAATGTTCTTTGAAACATGATTTTGCTTGTTATATCATGTTTTACTATATAGAGGTATTATGATTTATTTAATCATTTCCCCACTGCTGCACATTTAGGTTGTTTATTTATTTATGTATTTGTGTATTGTTATTTTAAACAATATGATGAGCATTTTGTTACATGTTTGAGTGAAGTTTTGGGGAGAAGGAATATGAATTTTCAAATCTTTCAATAAATGTTGCCACACTACTTTCCAGAAAGCGATAAAAATTTGTTCTACCGAATCAGGACCAATAGTTGTTCTTGTTGTTCAGTCACTAAGTCGAGTCTGATTCTTTGTGACCCCATGGACTGTAGCATGTCAGTCTCCTCTGTCCTCCACTATCTCCCAGAGTTTGCTCAAATTCATGTCCGTTGAGTCATTGGTGCAAGTAGTTGTAGGTTAATTGAAAAAAATTAAGGTAGGGAAAAAAAATATGTGTGTGTGTGTGTATGTGTGTTTATTAATATATACACATACATGTATGTACACACACATTGTAGCATTTTTATTTTAACTTAAGACTTGTTAATATGTGTGTGTTCATTTGTTAGCCTTCTGCTTTATGGACAAGGATTTTTCTTTGAATATGCTTTCACTTACTCGATTTCACTTCTGTTTAGTGGTATGCTGATACACATTTGACAACCAACTCTCTGGAAAAAGAATAGCCCTGACTGTTGTGGTGATGCTTTCTGTGGTGTAAATACTCCCATTGTGTTCACTTTTAAGCTACTACCGTGGCACTGAAAGTAGAATTGAGAAGAAATGTGTAGTGGTCGAGCATTACATTATATTTCCACTCTACAACAAGAGTGCGTGTAAATAAACTGAAGAATATAGATAACTGTAAGTGTAAAATATAGGAAATAACTGATCTTCAGTATTTAATGTTTGTTCTAAAATGTAATTTACTTAAATCTAAGTTTGTATCACTTAGTTATTAATGATGACAATGTTTAACAACAGGCCCACCAAATCACTGAAAAGTTGATAATTGGCCCTTGTGAGCCAGTCCCAGCTGGCTCTTGCATACTACTAGTTTTATCTTTCACTAAAACCACAGCATAATGCATTCTCTATGATTTCCAGTTTTGGTTTCTTTGAAGTAAAAGAGCAATTTAAAAAACACTTGTTATGAAACTTGAGTATGGAGTCCTTCTGAATGTTTCTGACTCCTGTTCTCAACCAATCTTTTATAACTGTTTCACCCACATCTAATTTGACACCTTTTTTATTTTATTTACAAGAAAACCTTTAAAAAGTAATTTATCTTTATTGAATTGCAATTTAATTTTCATGGAAATAAATCTTTTTTTTCTCTTTGCATGTAAATACTATGATCACCATTTTATATACTATGCAAAGTAGAGCTGGCATCAACAAGCTTGTGAATAATTAATAATACTGGCTTTTGGTGAATGTATAACTCAAGTGATGGGAGCAGAATTGCCCAGGTATCCACAACCATGAGATCTTCATGGTTATGTGTATTCAGCATGCTGTGGGAATGGAGATGAGTTAAGCAAGTGCTGTATTTTGTACCCTGCTTCTTTAATCTGAAGGACAGTTCTTTAGTGAAATACCTGATAATGAGATGGATAATGTAGATTTCTACTCTGTTCCTTTCAGGGAGAATTTATTTTACTGATTTGCTCATGCTGTTTCCCCCATGATCAAAATGAATGACTTTTCAGGGCATTAATGGGGCTTCCCAAGTGGTGCAGTGGTAAAGAATCCACCTGCCAATGCAGGAGATGCAGTTTTGATCCCTGGGTCAGGAAGATCCCCTGGAGAAGGAAATGGCAACCCATTCCAGTATTCTTGCCTGGGAAATCCTACGGACAGAGGATCCTGGCAGGCTACAGTCCATGGGGTCACAACGAATTGGACATGACTGAGCACCACCATCCGCCCCTAAGCAGAGTCACAGGGAAGGTGTGTTGAGGCAAATAGGCCCAGGAAACAATCACATCTCTGGTCCTATGCTCTCAGGGTCATTTCCACTGGGTTCTAGCCAACTGAGTTAATGAAGCTCTTAACATTATATTTCTCTTGACATTTGTTTCTTCTTCTAATTTATATTCCATTGAAGTGGTTATTAAGTCAAACAATGTGAAAAGTAGGATGGTCCTCATAGAGCAATTCCAATTCCCTCATTTTATAGAATTTCTCTTTAGCAATCCTACTTTGGGGCATATATGCAGACAAAACCATAACTGGAAAAGATACATGCACTCCTTTGTTAATTTTAGAACTATTTACGATACCCAAGACATGGGAAACACCCTAAATGTCCATTGACAGATAAATGGATAAAGATGATATACTATCTATCGATCTCTCCATCCAATGGAATATTACTCAGTCATGAAAAATAATGAAATAATGCCATTTGCAGCTACATGGACAAACCTGAAGATTATCATACTAAGTGAAGTAATTCAGAAAGTGAAAGACAAATACACATGATATCAGTTATATGTGCAATTAAGTCTAAAATATGATACAAATGAACCCTTTTCCTATCTACTAAGCAGGTACAGACTCACAGATATAGAGAATAGACCTGTGGTTGCCAAGGGGAAGGGGTTGGGGAGAGGGATGATTGGGAGTTTGGGATTAGCGGATGAAAAGTATTTTATACAGAATGGATAAACAACAAAGTCCTAATGTATAACACAGGGAAATATATTCAATATCCTATAACTAACCATAATGGGAAAGAAAAAAAATAGAATTTCTCTCAAACTCTGTTCTGGGTCCCTGCTTCTGTTATGTTAATGTGTGTATTTTAGGAACTTAGAGTTGTTTCTTAACAAAGAATTTCCTGCAGATGACCAGCATTTTGTGTTGTATCTGGATGGTACCCTCAAATGTATGCATGGGTAATTGAGGATACTAATAGATAAGACACTGGAGAAGAATCTCCAGAGGTACTTATTAGGAACCTTGTTATCATGTTACAAAGGCAAACAAGACTCCACTAAGTAAAAATGTCAAGAGATATTTGTCAAACTTTCAGATTTCCTCTGAGTGTCAAGGTAGCCAAGTGGCCAAAGGCAATCGGAAAGGTTAGTGACTGTTCCTTTGTTTTAAGTAATTGTTGCCAGAGATGCCATTTCCTTCCTGGCTGGAGGCTTCTTCATGACCTTCATAAAAGAGGTTTTAGTAATTGTTAGGACTTGAAGCATGCTCTTTGTGTCTGTGTTACATACTTCTGTGATCCTCGCATTTTTTTCCTTTGCTAACTCTATCAGGCCAGAGAACTAATTTCCATCCAGTCAAAAAAAAAAAAACTTTATAGGCCATAGGCATTTCAAAGTGTTGACTTTAATAATAAATTTCAACTGTTTCATCCTTCAATGTTATTAAAATTCATCTTCTTTCCAGGATCAGTATTTTAGAATTAGCTCAATAAGTTTGAACATTTCATCCTTTGACTTTTCCATACACAATTGCTAATTCAGTCTTATCTTTATTCATGTCATTCTCCCCACCAGCTATTTTTTTTTCTTATTAGTCATTCTTTTTAATTTTTGACAGTCAGGATTCTTTCAGAGTGAACCTGAAGTAAAGGTAAAGTTTTAGTATAGCTTAAAGGATTAGTCTAACCACTCTATAATACAGTCACAAGGGAACATAAAAGTCATCCGGGCCCCTGCGGTGTTTGGGAGAGTAAATGCTCCCTGTTTATAGCCAGGGAGGCTTGCCAAGGGCAGCATTCCTCAGGATTAAGAAACTGGGGAAGAGACAGCCATTTGGGATGGCCTAATTGTGAGTCTCCCTAGACAAATTACATTATCTTATTCAATCCTGCAGCTTTGAGGGTGTCAGAGTTACTTATCTACCAAGTCCCGTAGTTACCAAGAAGCAGTGCCAGGATTCAAACTTGATTCTTTCAGGTGTTAAATTCATCTTGTTTTTCAATTTACAGTTACTGTGACCCTGCTAAGTAGCTTCAGTCGTGTCCGACTCTGTGCAACCCCAGAGACGGCAGCCCACCAGGCTCCTCCTTCCATGGGATTCTCCAGGCAAGAGTACTCAAGTGAGTTGCCATTTCCTTCTCCAGGGGAGCTTCCCGACGCAGGGATCGAACCCTGGTCTCCTGCATTCCAGGCAGACGCTTTAGCCTCTGAGCCACCAGGGAAGCTGTGACCCGAGTAGAGAGGAGATGCTGCTTTGTGCTGCTTTGATCTGATTGTTTGATTTTGTAAAAGCAGATTTCCAAGTTTTCTTTGTAATGACTCAGACATTCCATTGGAGGTCTAGGCAAGACTGGTACCTGGGAGTCATAGGTCTGTTCATCTGCCTCATCTCCTGAGTAAGCCCTGATGTCCAGAAATTGTGTTGTTCAAGGTTAACTGTAGTACATCATACTCGTAGAAAAGTTAGAAAACAGAGGAGATTAAGTGGAATTCACGAAGCAGTGTCCCAGTATTTCCGGTGATACTTCCTTTCTCCCAGCTTCTTTCATTTTCCAAGACATCTAACCCAAGCTTGGTCCTAGTTCTCAGGTCTCACCATCACTGCATGAAGTCATCAGGGTAGAGCATGCTAAGGACAGCCGAGACAGGAGGCAAATGCCTCCTGCTCTCCCCGGCTAGTAAAGCAGTTGGAGATTCATTCCCTATTGACCAAACGAAACTCCAAGACAAGAAGAGCAGGACAATTAAGGGAGGAGGCTGGGCCCTGCTCAGGCCACATGTTTCTCAAAGTCAAGAGACCTCCCCGACCACACGTACATGGAAAAGGCTCATTGGAGGCTCTACCCATATGCCTTTTTGGTGAAATCCATCTTTGGTAAGAGATTGCTGTGCACACATGGGAGGATCCTGAGATACGCCAAATATGAACTGTGAACTAGGAAATTAAAATGATTGGCCAAAGGAAATGTGGAAGAAATGCCCCATAAAAGTAATTCAAACTGCCATGAGGGCGTGACTCAGGGAGTCTCCCTCTGAGTCTGTCCATGTGTCTTTCCACAGGTTACTCTTTTCTCTCCTAGTAAATACTTTACTTGCTTTGCTCCTTTCTGTCTTTGTGGAAATTCTTTTCTGGAAAGCCGAAAGGCCAGGGCTCTTGTCACTGGCCACTGGTCTAGTGCCTAGGATCTGGTGCTTTCACTACCACGACCCAGCCCCAGTCTCTGGCTGGGAACCCAAGCCCTGCTCCAGGGCCACCTGAGTTCATTATGCATACTACCTCAACTTGCACTGTGACTAACAGCTATATCTCATTCTGCTGGTGGAGAACATCACAGGACATGATCATCAATACGAGACAAAGTTACTTGGAGACTGTAATGGAGTGAGAATAAAACAAGGTCGCTGTGCAGTCCACACAACCCCAAATGCTTCCGTCTCTCTCAGCTACAATGAGCGATATTTATTTACCAATTCCACTTAACTCGTTAAAAAATATATTTATTTGGCTGTGCCAGGTCTTAGTTGCAGCTCGCAGATCTTCAGTCTTCTTTGCAGCATACAAGATCTTTAGTTGCAGCATATGAACTCTTAGTTGTGGCATGTGGTATCTAATTCCCGGCCAAGGAAGTAACCCAAGCCCCCTGCACTGGGAGCGCAGAATCTCAGTCACTGAACTGCCAGTGAAGTCCTGCCACTTCCAGGTAACTCTTGAACACCATGAGCTTGAAGTGCATGGGTCCACTTATATGCAGATTCTTCTCCGATAAATATGTACTCCAGGGAACCCCAGGTGGTCCAGTGGTAGAAAAATCCAACTTCCAATGCAGGAGACGCTGATTCGATCCCTGGTTGGGATACTAAGATCCCGCATGCTGTGGGACAACTAAGCCTGTATGCCACAACCAAGACCTGATACAACCAAATAAATTTTTAAAAAAATGTACTCTAGTGCTACATGATGTGCATGGATTGACTCTGAGGATACAGAATCCTGGACATGGAGGACTAGCTGCATAGTTATATGTGGGTTTTTGACCACACGGGGGCAGGGCCCCTAACCTCTACATGGTTCAAGGGTCACATATATAGCCTTAACTTCATCCAGCCTGCTTCAGTTCAGTTCAGTTCAGTCGCTCAGTCATGTCCGACTCTTTGCGACCCCATGAATCGCAGCACGCCAGGCCTCCCTGTCCATCACCAACTCCCGGAGTTCACTCAGACTCACGTCCATCGATTCAGTGATGACATCCAGCCATCTCATCCTTGGTCGTCCCCTTCTCCTCCTGCCCTCAATCCCTCTGAGTATCAGACTCTTTTCCAGTGAGTCAACTCTTCACATGAGGTGGCCAAAGACTGGAGTTTCAGCTTTAGCATCATTCCTTCCAAAGAACACCCAGGGTTGATCTCCTTCAGAATGGACTGGTTGGATCTTCTTGCAGTCCAAGGGACTCTCAAGAGTCTTCTCCAACACCACAGTTCAAAAGCATCCAGAGAGATGATATGGGGTGGGAGGTGGGAGGGGGGTTCAGGATTGGGAACTCATGTACACCCGTGGCTGATTCATGTCAATGTATGGCAAAGCCAATACAGTATTTTAAAGTAAAGTAAAAATAAAAATTAAAAAAAATAAAAACACAAGATGCAATAATAAAAAAAAGGAGATAATATCTGGCCTTCTACATTCAAATCACTACTAGCCTAAATATTTTCATTCTTTGCCCCGATTACTCAATGATTTCTTTTTCATCAACAATATTAGAACATTGGTTTTGTGTTATCAAATGCAAAATAATTTGCATTATTCAAATAGCAAGTATTTCTCATGTTTTTCAAATGTGTTAACCTATATAGCCACAATAATATTAATGGAAGTAAACAAAATAGCTTATTTTAATTAGCTATCCATTCTACTATGTCTGCCTAATGTCACATGTAACATTTCATGCATCTTAATAATAAATTTAAGAAGCAGCAAAAAAAAAAAAAACCAAAAGCATCAATTCTTCGGCGCTCAGCCTTCTTCACAGT
>SJYT01073455.1:0-21226 GCA_006410635.1 Cephalophus harveyi | reverse complement strand
AGTGATCACATCATCATGATTATCTGGGTCGTGAAGATCTTTTTTGTACAGTTCTTCTGTGTATTCTTGCCACCTCTTCTTAATATCTTCTGCTTCTGTTAGGTCCATACCATTTCTGTCCTTTATCGAGCCCATCCTTGCATGAAATGTTCCCTTGGTATCTCTAATTTTCTTGAAGAGATCTCTAGTCTTTCCCATTCTGTTGTTTTCCTCTATTTCTTTGCATTGATCACTGAAGAAGGCTTTCTTATCTCTTCTTGCTATTCTTTGGAACTCTGCATTCAGGTGCTTATATCTTTCCTTTTCTCCTTTGCTTTTCACCTCTCTTCTTTTCACAGCTATTTGTAAGGCCTCCCCAGACAGCCATTTTGCTTTTTTGCATTTCTTTTCCATGGGGATGGTCTTTATGTAAAGAATTGTTATGAGGAATTGGCTGATATGATTATGGAGGCTGGCAAGTTGAAATTCTCTACTGTGGGCCCACAGGCTGGAGAACCAGGAGAGCTGATGGTGCACATGGAGTCCACAGGCAGTTATCTGGAAAATTCTCTCTTGCTCAGGTAGGCTGGACTTTTTGTTCTCTTCAAGCCTTCAATACAACTGATTGGATGAGGCCCAGTCAGATTATGGAGGGCAAACTGCTGTACTCAACATTCACTGATTTAAATATTTTTTAAATATTTAAATATGTTAAACATTCACTGATTTAAATATTTCTTTTCATGTAAGTGAAAATAAAGTGAAAGTGTTAGTCATTCAGTCATGGCCGACTCTTTGTGACGCCATGGCCTATAGCCCGCAAGGCTCCTCTGTCCATGGGATTCTCCAGGCAAGAATACTGGAGTGGATAGCCATTCCCTTTTCCAGGGGATTTTCCAGACTCAGGGATTGAGCCCAGGTCTCCTGCATTGCAGGCAGATTCTTTCCCATCTGAGCCACCTGGGAAGCCCAGTCTCATCCAAAACACCCTTCATATTGACTCATAAAAGTAACCATCATAGCCATCTAAATCACGGTCTTCCCATTTCCATTATGGAAGACCAGCTCTGGTGGGGCAATGGCCCTCCCAGAACGTTCACTGGAATCAGGTGCCTAGCATATGGAAGCTTTTTATAGTTGGCAGAGACCATTTGTTCCTGTTTTTCGTTATTCAGAAACCTAGTAACAGTAGTTCATCAGGCACTCTATCAGATCTAGTCCCTTAAATCTATTTCTCACTTCCACTGTATAGTCATAAGGGATTTGATTTCAGTCATATCCGAATGGTTTAGTGGTTTTCTCCACTTCTTCAGTGTCAGTCTGAATTTGGCAATAAGGAATTAATGACCTGAGCCACACTCAGCTCCTGGTCTTTTTTTTTTTTTGCTGACTGTACAGAGCTTCTCCATGTTTGGCTGCAAAGAATATAAATCTGATTTTGGTGTCAACCATCTGGTGATGTCCATGTGTAGAGTCTTCTCTTGTGTTGTTGGAAGAGGGTGTTTGCTATGACCAGTGCGTTCTCTTGGCTCTTGGCAGAACTCTATTAGCCTTTGCCTTACTTCATCTGTACTCCAAGGCTAAATTTGTCTGTTAACTCCAGGTGTTTCTTGACTTCCTGCTTTTGCATTCCAGTCTCCTATAATGAAAAGGACATCTCTTTTGGGTGTTAGCTCTAGAAGGTCTTGTAGGTCTTCAGAGAACTGTTCAGCTTCAGCTTCTTCAGCATTACTGGTTGGGGCATAGACTTGGATGACTGTGATACTGAGTGGTTTGCCTTGGAGACGAACAGAGATGACTCTGTCATTTTTGAGATTGCATCCAAGTACTGCATTTCGGACTCTTTTGTTGACTCTGATGACTACTCCATTTCTTCTGAGGGATTGCTGCCCACAGTGGTAGATATAATGGTCATCTGAGTTAAATTCACCCATTCCAGTCCATTTTAGTTTGCTGATTCTTAGAATGTCGGTGTTCACTCTTGTCATCTCCTGTTTGACCACTTCCAATTTGCCTTGATTCATGGACCTAACATTCCAGGTTCCTATGCAATATTGCTTTTTATAGCATTGGACCTTGCATCTATCACCAATAATATCCACAACTGGGTGTTGTTTTTGCTTTGGCTCCATCTCTTCATTCTTTCTGGAGTTATTTCTCCACTGATCTCCAGTAGCATATTGGGCACCTAATGACCTGGGGAGTTCATCTTTCAGTGTCCTATCTTTTTGCCTTTTCATATTGTTCTCAAGGCAAGAATACTGAAGTGGTTTGCCATTCTCTTCTCCAGTGGACCACATTTTGTCAGAATTCTCCATCATGACCCATCCGTCTTGGACATGAGAGTCCCTTGGACTGCAAGGAGATCCAACCAGTCCATCCTAAAGGAAATCAGTCTTGAATATTCATTGGAAGGACTGATGCTGAAGCTGAAACTCTATTTTGACCACCTTATTTGAAAAACTGACTCATTTGAGAATACCCTGAATGCTAGGAAAGATTGAAGGTGAGAGGAGAAGGAGATAACAGAGTATGAGATGGTTGGATGGTATCACTGACTCAATGGACATGAGTTTGAGTAAACTCCGGGAGTTGATGATGGACAGGGAGGCCTGGCGTGCTACAGTCCATGGAGTTGCAAAGAGTCAGACGTAACTGAGCGACTGAACTGAACTAACGGTAGATTTCTTAAACTCCTGAGTGATTTCTGACATACTTTGTATTAATCACAGTGCTGAGATTTTCATAAGATTTTTTCATAATTCTTATGTCTCCCCTAGAGCTTCCCCAGTGGCTCAGAGGTAAAGAATCCACCTGCCAATTCAGGAGATGTGGGTTTGAATCTCTGGATTGGTAAGATGGCAACCCACTCCAGTATTCTTGTCTGGGAAATCCCACTGACAGAGGAGCCTGGCCGGCTACAGTCTATGGGGTCACAAAGAGTCAGGCACAACTTAGCAACTAAACAAGAAATGTCTCCCTTAACTATGACTTATCCTCCCTATCAATAGAATATCACTTAATTTTACATTTTTGTGTATTTTACCACACTATTATAAGCTCTAATATAGGTAGTTCTAAAGACTTTACATCCCTCCCCCCACCCACCACCAAAGCCACTAATTTGTAAGCCACTTGATAGTAGGTTTGTTTCATTTATCTCTGTGTCTCTCATTGCATCTCGCCTTAGACTTTCTCACAGTAGATGCTAAAAGTATATTTGTTGGAATGGCTTGAAATTTTTTCTGGGGCTCCAAAATAATGCTGACCAGTGCCTGCTTGAAGCAAACTGGAAGATAAACTTCTCATAAACTACACCTCTCATCAAATATAGCCTGATAACTGAAGTGCTGGCATTTTCACTCTTGTTCCTTTAGGTCCCCCTAGTGGGAAGGTAGCAAAATCTCTTGGCTATAGGATTGTTTATACCATCCCTGCTAGAAACAGCCAACAGGAACCACCAACAAACTAAACACAAACCCTTTGTAAGAATTATATATATATATTACATTTTTTTTTTTACTTTGATCTAAGAAGGAAAGTTTCTCAAGTTTCTAACAGGTCTATTCAGCCCATGTTCAAAGCAGCTTAGATTATTGGGTGGGGGCAGATTTAATCAGATAATATTGATATAAACCGAGAATCCCAGGGACGGGGGAGCCTGGTGGGCTGCCGTCTCTGGGGTCGCACAGAGTCGGACACGACTGAAGTGACTTAGCAGCAGCAGTGGCGTTCCTTGAGGCATGGACCCAGGCAGTGCTAAGAAGAAAGCTATTTAGCTACTTTTTAGAACTTAAGTGGAGTGAGCAACAAACATCCTTCCCTCTTTCCTGAGCTCCATCCTGCACTGCAGCTCAGCAGGGGAGCCGTGAAGATGCTGCCACCTGCCTCTGGCCTCAAGCATCTCCCACCTTTCTGCCTTACCCCCCTCAGACCTTGGCAGTACCTTCTGCTTTGGTCCTGACAGGTAGGTCAGTTTGTTTCAGTCTGCCTGACTGATTTATGCTGCTTAAGAATCCTTTCAGCTTATGCTTCAGATAAAAGACAGTGTTTTTGATTTTCACATTTCTCTATAGAAATCATCATTCATCTCTTTAATCCCAATGTTTTGAGGAGCTGTCCAGGTATTATGTATGCATGTTTAATGATTTATATTCCTAGGACTTTGAATTTGTTCTTAACTGAACTGTATCTGTTCTTTTATAGAAATTTATTTTATTTTCCTTCTTGTTTTTTAAATTTATTTTAATTGGAGGCTAATTACTTTACAGTATTGTATTGGTTTTGCCATATATTGACATAAATCAGCTATGGGTTTGCATGTGTTCCCCATCCTGAACTTCTCTCCCAAATCCCTCCCCATCCCATCACTCTGGGTCATCCCAGGGAACCAGCCCTGAGCACCCTGTCTCATGCATCGAACCTGGACTGGCAATCTGTTTCACATATGACAATATATATGTTTCAATGCTATTCTCTCAAATAATCCCACCCTAGCCTTCTCCAACAGAGTCCAAAAGACTGTTCTATACGTCTGTGTCTCTTTTGCTGTCTCGCATACAGGGTTATCATTACCATCTTTCTAAATTCCATATATATGCTTTAGTATACTGTATTGGTGTTTTTCTTTCTGACTTACTTCACTCTGTATAATAGGCTCCAGTTTCATCCACCTCATTAGAACTGATTCAAATCTGTTCTTTATAATGGCCGAGTAATACTCCATTGTGTGTATGTACCACTGCTTTCTTATCCATTCATCTGCTGATGGACATCAAGGTTGCTTCCATGTCCTGGCTATTATAAACAGTGCTGCGATAAACATTGGGGTACATGTGTCTCTTTCAATTCTGGTTTCCTCAGTGTGTATGCCCAGCAGTGGGATTGCTGGGTCATATGGCAGTTCTCGGAGAAGGCAATGGCACCCCACTCCAGTACTCTTGCCTGGAAAATCCCATGGACGGAGGAGCCTGGTGGGCTGCAGTCCAAGGGGTCGCTGAGTCGGACACGACTGAGCGACTTCACTTTCACTTTTCACTTTCATGCATTGGAGAAGGAAATGGCAACCCACTCCAGTGTTCTTGCCTGGAGAATCCCAGGGACGGGGGAGCCTGGTGGGCTACCGTCTATGGGGTCACACAGAGTCGGACACGACTGAAGTGACTTAGCAGCAGCAGCATGGCAGTTCTATTTGCAGTGTTTTAAGGATCTCCACACTGTTCTCCATGTGGCTATACTCGTTTGCATTCCCACCAACAGTGTAAGACGGTTTCCTCTTCTCCACACCCTCTCCAGCATTTATTGTTTGTAGACTTTTGGATCGCAGCTATTCTACCTGGCATGAGATGGTACCTCATTGCGGTTTTGATTTGCATTTCTCTGATAATGAGCGATGTTGAGCATCTTTTCATGTGTTTGTTAGCCATCTGTATGTCTTCTTTAGAGAAATGTCTGTTTAGTTCTTTGGCCCATTTTTTGATTGGGTCGTTTATTTTTCTGGAATGGAGCTGCAGGAGCTGCTTGTATATTTTTGAGATTAATTCTTTGTCAGTTATTTCA
Organism: Cephalophus harveyi; assembly: GCA_006410635.1. Taxonomy (NCBI): domain Eukaryota; kingdom Metazoa; phylum Chordata; class Mammalia; order Artiodactyla; family Bovidae; genus Cephalophus; species Cephalophus harveyi. The sequence goes on along the minus strand of SJYT01073455.1, from coordinate 15,688 downwards.
TTTACTATTATTTTCTCCCATTCTGAAAGCTGTCTTTTCCCCTTGTATGTCTTCTCTGGAGAAATGTCTGTTTAGTTTTTGGCCCATTTTTTGATTGGGTCGTTTATTTCTCTGGAATTGAGCTGCATGAGTTGCTTGTATATTTTTGAGATTAATTCTTTGTCAGTTATTTCATTTACTATTATTTTCTCCCATTCTGAAAGCTGTCTTTTCCCCTTGCTTATAGTTTCCTTTGTTGTGCAGAAGCTTTTAAGTTTAATTAGGTCCCATTTCTTTATTTTCACTTTTATTCCCATTACCTTGGGAGGTGGATCATAGAGGATCCTGCTGTGATATATGTCGGAGTGTTTTGCCTATGTTTTTCTCTAGGAGTTTTATGGTTTCTGGTCTTATGTTTAGATCTTTAATCCATTTTGAGTTTATTTTTGTGTATGGTGTTAGAAAGTGTTCTAGTTTAATTCTTTTATAAGTGGTTGACCAGTTTTCCCAGCACCACTTGTTAAAGAGATTGTCTTTACTCCATTGTATATTCTTGCCTCCTTTGTCGAAGATAAGGTGTCCATAGGTGTGTGGATTTATCTCTGGGCTTTCTATTTTGTTCCATTGATCTATATTTCTGTCTTTGTGCCAGAATCATACTGTCTTGATGACTGTAACTTTGTAGTATAGCCTGAAATCAGGCAGGTTGATTCCTCCAGTTCCATTCTTCTTTCTCAATATTGCTTTGGCTATTCAAGATTTTTTGTATTTTATACAAATTGTGAAATTATTATTTTTAGTTCTGTGATAAATATCATTGGTAGCTTGATAGGGATTGCATTGATTTCCATAGATTACTTTGGGTAGTATACTCATTTTCACTATATTGATTCTTCCAATCCATGAACATGGTATATTTCTCCATCCTTTTGTGTCTTCTTTGATTTCTTTCATCAGTGTTTTATAGTTTTCCATATATAGGTCTTTGGTTTCTTTAGGTAGATATATTCCTAAGTATTTTATTCTTTTTGTTGCAATGGTGAATGGAATTGTTTCCTTAATTTCTCTTTCCTTTTTTTCATTGTTGGTGTATAGGAATGCAATGGATTTTTGTGTGTTAATTTTATATCCTGCAAGTTTATAATATTCATTGATTAGCTCTAGTAATTTTCTGGTGGAGTCTTTAGGGTTTTCTATCTAGAGGATCATGTCATCTGCAAACAGTGAGAATTTTACTTCTTCTTTTCCAATTTGGATTCCTTTTATTTCTTTTTCTGCTCTGATTGCTGTGGCCAAAACTTCCAAACTATGTTGAATAGTAGTGGTGAGAGTGGGCACCCTTGTTTTGTTCCTGACTTTAGGGGAAATGCTTTCAGTTTTTCACCATTGAGGATAATGTTTGCTGTGGGTTTGTCATATATAGCTTTTATTATGTTGAGGTATGTTCCTTCTATTCCTGCTTTCTAGAGGGTTTTGTCAAAGGCTTTCTCTGCATCTATTGAGATAATCATATGGTTTTTATCCTTCAATTTGTTAATGTGGTGTATTACATTGATTGATTTGAGAATATTGAAGAATCCTTGCATCCCTGGGATAAAGCCCATTTGGTCATGATGTATGATCTTTTTTAATATATTGTTGGATTCTGTTTTATAGAATTTTGTTAAGGATTTTTGCATCTATGTTCATCAGTGATATTGGCCTGTAGTTTTCTTTTTTTGTGGCATCTTTGTCAGGTTTTGGTATTAGGGTGATGGTGGCCTCATAGAATGAGTTTTTTTTAATATATTGTTGGATTCTGTTTTATAGAATTTTGTTAAGGATTTTTGCATCTATGTTCATCAGTGATATTGGCCTGTAGTTTTCTTTTTTTGTGGCATCTTTGTCAGGTTTTGGTATTAGGGTGATGGTGGCCTCATAGAATGAGTTGGAAGTTTACCTTCCTCTGCAATTTTCTGGAAGGGTTTGTGTAGGATAGATGTTCAGTTCAGTTCAGTTCAGTTGCTCAGTCATGTCCAACTCTTTGTGATCCCACGAATCACAGCATGCCTGGCCTCCCTGTCCATCATCAACTCCTGGAGTTCACCCAAACTCATGTCCATTGAGTCGGTGATGCCATCCAGGCATCTCATCCTCTGTCGTCCCCTTCTCCACCTGCTCCCAGTCCCTCCCATCATCAGGGTATTTTCCAATGAGTCAACTCTTCACATGAGGTGGCCAAAGTATTGGAGTTTCAGCTTCAGCATCAGTCCTTCCAATGAACACCCTGGGTTGGTCTTCTTTAGGATGGACTGGTTGGATCTCCTTGCAGTCCAAGGGACTCACAAGAGTCTTCTCCAGCACCACAGTTCAAAAGCATCAATTCTTTGGTGCTCAGCTTTCTTCACAGTCCAACTTTCACATCCATACATGACCACAGGAAAAACCATAGCCTTGACTAGATGGACCTTTGTTGGCAAAGTAATATCTCTGGTTTTTAATATGCTGTCTAGGTTGGTTATAACTTTCCTTCCAAGGAGTTTTAATTTCATGGGTTCAGTCACCGTCTGCAGTGATTTTGGAGCCCACCAAAGTAAAGTCTGACACTGTTTCCACTGTTTCCCCATCTATTTCCCATGAAGTGATGGGACCGGATGCCATGATCTTAGTTTTCTGAATGTTGAGCTTTAAGCCAACTTTTTCATTCTCAACTTTCACTTTCATTAAGAGGCTTTTTAGTTCCTCTTCACTTTCTGCCATAGGATAGGTGTTAGCTCTTCTCTGAATTTTTGGTAGAATTCAGTTGTGAAGCCGTCTGGTCCTGGGCTTTTGTTTGCTGGAAGATTTCTGATTACAGTTTCAATTTCCATGCTTGTGTTGGGTCTGTTAAGATTTTCTATTTCTTCCTGGTTCAGTTTTGGAAAGTTGTACTTTTCTAAGAATTTGTCCATTTCTTCCAAGTTGTCCATTTGATTGGCATATAGTTGCTGGTAGTAGTCTTTTATGATCCTTTGTATTTCTGTGTTGTCTGTTGTGATTTCTCCATTTTCATGTCTAATTTTGTTGATTTGATTCTTCTCCCTTTGTTTTTTGATGAGTCTGGCTAATGGTTTGTCAATTTTATTTATCTTCTCAAAGAACCAGATTTTAGCTTTTTTGATTTTTGCTATGGTCTCTTTTGTTTCTTTTGCATTTATTTCTACCCTAATTTTTTAAGATTTCTTTCCTTCTATTAACCCTTGGGTTCTTCATTTCTTCCTTTTCTAGTTTCTTTATGTGTAGAGTTAAGTTATTTATTTGACTTTTTTTCTTGAGGTATGCCTGTATTGCTATGATACCTTCCCCTTAGCACTGTTTTTACAGTGTACCACAGGTTTTGGGTTGTTGTGTTTCCATTTTTATTCGTTTCTATGCATATTTTGATTTCTTTTTTGATTTCTTCTGCGATTTGTTGGTTATTCAGAAGAGTGTTGTTTAGCCTTCATATGTTGGAATTTTTAATAGTGTTTTTCCTGTATTTGACATCTAATCTTACTGCACTGTGGTCAGAAAAGATGCTTGGAATGATTTCATTTTTTAAAAAATTTACCAAGGCTAGATTTATGCCCCTCGATATGATCTATCCTGGAGAAAGTTCCATGTGCACTTGAGAAAAAAGGTGAAATTCATTGTTTTGGGGTGAAATGTCCTATAGATATCAATTAGGTCTAACTTGTCCATTGTTTCATTTAAAGTTTGTGTTTCCTTGTTAATTTTGTGTTTAGTTGATCTATCCATAGCTGTGAGTGGGGTATTAAAGTCTCCCACTATTATTATGTTTTTGTTAGTTTCTTCTTTCATACTTGTTAGCATTTGTCTTCCATATCGTGGTGCTCCTATGTTGGGTGCATATATATTTATAATTGTTATATCTTCTTGGATTGACCCTTTGATCATTATGTAGTGTCCCTTGTTGTCTCTTTTCACAGCCTTGATTTTAAAGTCTATTTTATCTGATATGAGTATTGCTACTCTTGCTTTCTTTTGGTCTCCATTTGCGTGAAGTATCTTTTTCCAGCCCTTCACTTTAAGTCTGTATGTTTCCCTTGTTTTGAGGTGGGTCTCTTGTAGACAGCATATATAGGGGTCTTGTTTTTGTATCCATTCAGCCAGTCTTTGTCTTTTGGTTGGGGCATTCAACCCATTCACATTTAAGGTAATTATTGATAAGTATGATCCCATTGCCATTTACTTTGTTGTTTTGGGTTCGAGTTTATACACCCTTTTTGTGTTTCCTGTCTAGAGAAGATCCTTTAGCATTTGTTGGAGAGCTGGTTTGGTGGTGCTGAATTCTCTCAGCTTTTGCTTGTCTGTGAAGCTTTTGATTTCTCCTTCATTTTGAATGAGATCCTTGCTGGGTACAGTAATCTGGGCTGTAGGTTTTTCTCTTTCATCACTTTAAGTATGTCTTGCCATTCCTTCCTGGCCTGAAGAGCTTCTATTGAAAGATCAGCTGTTATCCTTATGGGAATCCCCTTGTGGGTTATTTATTGTTTTTCCCTTGCTGCTTTTAATATCTGTTCTTTGGGTTTGATCTGCATTAATTTGATTAATATGTGTCTTGTGGTATTTTGCCTTGGGTTTATCCTGTTTGAGACTCTCTGGGTTTCTTGAACTTGAATGACTATTTCCTTCCCCATTTTAGGGAAGTTTTCAACTATTATCTCCTCAAGTATTTTCTCATGGCCTTTCTTTTTGTCTTCTTCTTCTGGGACTCCTATTATTCGAATGTTGGAGCATTTAATATTGTCCTAGAGGTCCCTGAGGTTGTCTTCATTTCTTTTAATTTTTTTTTCCTCTCTGCTTCATTTATTTTTACCATTCTATCTTCTGCCTCACTTATCCTATCTTCTGCCTCCATTATTCTACTGTTGGTTCCATCCAGAGTGTTTTTGATCTCATTTATTGCATTATTCATTATTGACTGACTCTTTTTTATTTCTTCTCCGTTCCGTTCCGTTCCGTTCAGTCGCTCAGTCGTGTCCGACTCTTTGCGACCCCGTGGACTGTAACCTACTAGGCTTCTCTGTCCGTGGGATTCTCCAGGCAAGAATACTGGAGTGGATTGCCATTTCCTTCTCCAGGGGATCTTCCCGACCCAGGGATCGAACCCGGGTCTCCCGCATTGGAGGCAGACGCTTTAACCTCTGAGCCACCAGGGAAGCCCTTTATTTTCTAGGTCCTTGTTAAACACTTCTTACATCTTCTCAACCCTTGCCTCCAAGCTATTTATCTGTAACTCCATTTTGTTTTCAAGATTTTGGATCATTCTTACTATCATTATTCTGAATTCTTTTTCAGTTAGATTGCTATCTCTTCCTCTTTTGTTTGGTTTGGTGGGGATTTATCCTGTTGCTTTACGTGCTGAGTATTTCTCTGCCTTTTCATCTTGTTTAGATTGCTGTGTTTGGAGTGGCTTTTCTGTATTCTGACAGTTTGTGGTGGTTCTTTGTTGTGGAGTTTTTCCCTGTGGGTGGGTTGGATGAGTGGCTTGTCAAGGTTTCTTGGTTAGGGAAGCTTGGGTCATTGTTTTTTCTCTCTGGAGTGCAATGAAGTGTCCAGCAGTGAGTTTTGAGGTGTCTATGGGTTTGGTGTGACTTTAGGCAGCCTGTATATTGAAGCTCAGGGATATGTTCCTCTGTTGCTGGAGAATTTGCATGGCATGTCTTGCTCTGGAACTTGTTGGCTCTTGGGTGGTGCTTGGTTTCAGTGTGAGGTATGGTTGCTTTTGGATGCTCTCTTATCGATTAATGTTCCCTGGAGTCAGGAGTTCTCTGGTGTTTTCAGGTTTTGTGCTTAAGTCTCCTGCCTCTTGTTTTCAGTCTTATTCTTACAGTAGCCTCAAGATTTCTCCATCCATACATCACCAATGATAAAACATCTAGGTTAATGGTGCAAAGATTCTCCACAGTGAGGGACACCCAGAGAGGTTCACAGGTACATGGAGAAGAGAAGAGGGAGGAGGGAGATAGTGGTGACCAGGAGGAGAAGAGGGGGAATCAAAAGGGGAGAAAGCAATCTAGCCATTAATCAATTCCTTATGTGCTCTCTAGTCTGGAACCCTCAGAGAGGTTCACAGAGTTACACAGAGAAGAGAAGAGGGAGGAAGGAGATAGAAGTGACCAGGAGGAGAAAAGGGGGTATCAAATGGAGAGAGAAATACCTAGCCAGTAATCAGTTCCCTAAGTGTCCTCCTCAGCCCGGAACACAAACAGAGATTCACAGAGTTGGGTAGAGAAGAGAAGGGTGAGAGAAGAGATAGACGTGATCTGGGGGAGAAAAAGGAGATTCAAAGTGGGAGAGAGTAATCAAGCCAGTAATCACACTCCTAAGTAAAAATGGGTTTTGAAGATTGGATTCTTAAAGGTACAAAATTGATAACAAATACTAAAAAGCAAAGATTAAAAATCTAGAGTAGAGGTTAGACTCTCAAAAATACAATATTAAAAAAAAGTCACAAAAATTATAAAATATATATATGAAGTTTGTTTTAAAAATAAGGTCCTTTTTTTGCAAGGTAATAGTAGGTTATAAAAATGAAAATTAGAGGAGTAATAGGGGACTTAAAAATTTGAAAAGTTAATATTAAAATAAATTATAATAGTAAAAGTATATCTAGGAATTATTCTGGAGCTGTTGCGGGCAGTGTGGGGTCAGTTCAGTTTCAGATAGTTCCTTGTTCTAGTTTATACTTTTCAAGATCTGTAGGCCCCTTCCAGTGTAGTCGGCGCTAACTACAGGGTTTTAATCTGTTGTACCTGTCATTTCCAAAGCTGTTCCCTCTGTTTATTTTGGCTTCTTCTCTTTGCAGGTCTCTTCAGTGTCTAATTTCCACCCTGACACAAGGGGGCGAAGGTGGTCACTTATTTAGGCTCACTTGTTCAGTGGTGGTGTGGGGAGGGAAGAACACTGCAAACAAATGTCAGTGTGGGGAGTGTGGGGTGTGTGGGGAGTGCTCGCAGTCTTGGTCACACTGGGTTTGCCTCCACTCATGGCGTGTGTGCTTTCCCAGTCTACAGTGCTCAGGTTCCAGGTTGCTCTGCCTGTGAGCTGTCTAAAGCAGGCCCTGGCTTGCGTGCACTTCCCAGGTCTAAGCCGCTCAGGTTCAGGTTCTCAGGTACTCCCCAAAGGGGCAGGCTAGGTTGGGCCTGTGTTTTGTGCCCTTCCCAGGTCTGAGCAGCTCAGGCACCCAGGTGCTTGGGGAGCACACTCTCCTGCGGTGACGGGTGTGTCTCATCACCTCCCTGGTCCCAGCTGCTTGGTTTCCTGGGTGGCAGAGGGCGCCTGTGTCTCTTCTGGGGAGCTGATCTCTGGCTGTGACCCTCCTGGTGGATGTCAACCATCCAGAATCCCAGGAAGTCTTGGTTAGCAACCAGAAGCCTGAGTGCAGTTTGGTAAGAGGATGCCATCACTTGGGCCGAGTTTGCCCCTTTCTGGCTCTGGCTGCCGCTGGCCTGCTTCCCTGCCTCGGGCGGTGGCTGGGTCAGTCTGCAGCCGGCTAGCTCTCCTCTGGTATTCGCTCAGGCCTTTGTTCTGTGAGTGGGCTGGCAGTGCCTTAGGTTAGAGCATTTCGAGGGATGGTTCTCTCTCTCTCCCTCTCTGTTTTTTTTTTTTTTCCCTCTCTCTGGCTATCCCACAGTTTAGGTTGCTATCTCACATTAGCTCCCTCAGATTGCCCTCAGGGCATTCAGGCCCGGTCCTGCACCTCCCTGTTCAGCGCCCACCTCCCTGTTCAGCGCCCGCTTGCTGGTGGTGGATGCAAGCATCTGGGCTACTTCTCTGCTGGGAGTTGTCGTTAGACATGTAATCTGTGGTTTTTATTTATTTATTTTTCCCTCCTGGTTATGTTGCCCTCTAAGATTCCAAAACTCCCCACAGACCTGCTGGTGAGAGGGTCTCCTGGTATTTGGAAACTTCTCTCTTTCTCTTTTTTTTAAATTTATTATTATTATTATTTTACTTTTAAAGACTCCCTTTGCCAGACAGGTCTCCATCCCTAGCTCTTTTGTCTCTCTATCTTTTAGATTTTGTCCTACCTCCTTTTGAAGACAATGGGCTGCCTTTCTGGGTGCCTGGTGTCCTCTGCCAGCGTTCAGAAGTTGTTTTGTGGAATTTGCTCAGCATTCAAATGTTCTTTCGATGAATTTGTGGGGGAGAAAGTGGTCTCCCTGTCCTATTCCTCTGCCATCTTAGCTCACCTCCTCCTAGAATTTTAGAAATATTAAAAATAATGTAATAAACCTTTGCAATGCCTGTTTTCAAGAGGTTGATTACAACATTTTTTTTTTCTTTTTTAAACCTACTGATGCACAGACCTACACATTCCCCAAATATATAGGGTAAAATCTTGAAATGGAAAAATGTTCCTTTTTGGCTGTGAGCAAAATAATTAACTATCTGCCCACTGATCCATACCAGTGAATGTGACGCCCCTTAGCTTCTCTGAGGTTATGCACAGCTCATCTCTCCAGCTTCATAAACTGTGGAATAGGCTTTCTGGAGAGAAAAACCTGAGAGTGAATGTTATAACATGAATCAGCCATGGCTACAAATTTGATGTAGTGTTTGTTAGAATTGACAGCAAAAGGCAACATTAATCCATATACTAGTGCAGCAGTGGCTTCATTTCATCCCTTTGCAGCTACGTGACTTGGCATACATTTGTGTTTTCATTTTATTTCAGTGTGAGCAGACAACGTGGCACCTTTTGAGACATGGCATAGGTTTGAAGCAGTACAGTTTATACCTTCTTCATTAGAGAAGCAGTTGAAGGTTAGGACTTTAGTCTCACTACCTAGAAACAGTAAACATAAAATCATATGGTATGGATAAAAACTATCAGGTATGGTTGGGTCACCTAACTGGATTTCTGTGTCCCCACTTTTGGTTGTATCCTGCTTTGTCAGAGTCTCTTCTGTACTCTTGGACAAATGATAGGATTTTATTTTCTACTCTTCTTCGATGAATTATATGGGATTTGATTGTACATTGCTAAATTTACCTAGGAGTTAAGTATGTATTCTCCTCTTCATTTAAGCTGGTGATTTCACATTTGATTGCCATGAAATAATTAGAGGTGGAAGTTCTGTGATTAGTGGGGAACACAATCAAAAATTTGGAAATTTTGTTACAGGTCATTACACGCTCATATTTATTGGAGAAGAATAGTACAAACTAGCAGTGGCAGCTTTTCCAGACAGAAATCCATAATTGGCTAAATCTCTTCATTCTGAAGCATTTTTTGACAATGATAGAGGAGTAAGGGATATTTACTTTTTACTCCTCTATAAATGTCATTTATTCCAGATGTCCATTTATGATAAATCCTTGACTTGACTTTTTAAAAAAATGTGTATACTTTTCAGTGTTGATAACTGATTTAACTGAGAATACGTGGTGGCAAAGAGTCAGACACAGCTTCAGTTCAGTTCAGTTCAGTTGCTCAGTCGTGTCTGACTCTTTGCGACCCCGTGAATTGCAGCACACCAGGCTTCCCTGTCCATCACCAAATCCCGGAGTTCACCTAAACTCATGTCCATTGAGTTGGTGATGCCATACAGCCATCTCATCCTCTGTCATCCCCTTCTTCTCCTGCCCCCAATCCCTCCCAGCATCAGAGTCTTCCAATGAATCAACTCTTCACATGAGGTAGCCAAAGTATTGGAGTTTAAGCTTCAGCATCAGTCCTTCCAAAGAACACCCAGGACTGATCTCCTTTAGAATGGACTACTGGTTGGATCTCCTTGCAGTCCAAGGGACTCTCAAGAGTCTTTACAACATCACAGTTCAAAAGCATCAATTCTTTGGCCCTCAGCTTTCTTCACAGTCCAACTTTCACATCCATACATGAGCACTAGAAAAACCACAGCCTTGACTAGATAGACCTTTGTTGGCAAAGTAATGTCTCTGCTTTCGAATACGCCATCTAGGTTGGTCATAACTTTCCTTCCAAGGAGTAAGCGTCTGTGTGCTATTGTTAGTTTGTGTTAGTGACTGACCTATAACTAACCACACAATTGAACGTTTTGTCAACTTGTGTTTGAGGGGCTACTTAGGTCCTCTTGTATCTGTGGAGGGCTTTCTGACCCAACAGTTAATTAGTACTTGTCAGAGAAGACAAGTATTTTAGCCTGGATACTTATACCATCTTTGGACAAGTGGTAGATTAGAGTCTTTGTCTAATTGACAGCTGTCCACAGCACATAGTATATAGATGACAGAGTAAATTTCAGACTGAAAATTGCTACCTGAAAAGTAATAGTAATACGGAAATGCAGTGTAGGGGAGGAAAAATAATTTTTCTCTTTCTAGGTTCCTGGCTGAGACCACCCCTTCCCCCTTAATAAAGGACAGATCAACAAGAAAAAAGCAAATAGAATTTTAATTACATGTATACCTCTTGTACACATGGAGATACTCAAGAAAACTGACTTAACTCTGAAATGGCCAAATACCATCTCTGACTAAAGACAAAAGAAGATGTTGGGAGTGAGGAGTCAATTATAGGAGGTGACCAGGAAAAGCACAGTAAAGGGTAAGGTTATTATGCAGATTGAAGTCAATGCCTTCTCCATTGATAAGAGTTTCTAGAGGTGTGGTCATTCATCTCCTCCTGGTACAGAGAGGGAGATTACAAATCGAGAGTTCTTTAATAAATATTAATTTTCCCCACAAAAGTGCAGCTTCTGCTGTTTTCAAAATTCTCCTGTGTTTGCACTTAAAAAAAATAATCAGCCTAAAATAATCCTTATGTCAAAGAGCCATATATCACGGTGACAAATGCTGCTCCCCCCAGTCCTGCCTTTGAAATTTCCCTGGGAAGTTTTACAATCCAGAAGCCAAGTTGATAGATTGCTTCATCTCTTTGAACCAGTTTCTCACTCCTTGAGAGTAGGTCAGTTCAGTTAAACAGTTGTGTCTCATTTTAGGAGACAAGAGATGCAGCTGGGCTCCCAAAGTTAGGCCTATATTGTGTAAGAAATCAGGTATTTAATAAGAGGAATTTCTAAGGAAACAAAGGCTAATGATTGACACAAATTATAAGTCCAGTGTCTGAGTCCTGAGAGCTGCGAGCTGAGAAGATTTCTAGATGTCAGGCTCGAAGCGTCTTTAGTTGGAGTGAGTCCAGGCAGTGGCAATTTGACAGATTTTCCTGGTTTGTAGTTTGAATTTTTCTGACAATATCATTGGGTAAAGTATCTGAGCAGCTCATACAGCAACAGGCAATGAAGAAAATTATATAAACATAAGTTATTATGGTGATTTTACTGAAGTTTATATCAACTCATGTAGCTTCAGTTTGCAGGGCTTCAGAAAGAAAGGGTAACTTTAGTTTTCAGTGACTCCAAGTCAAAAAGGTGGGAGAAAATTGGAGATGTTAGTTTGGAGATACATAGTCAGATATTTGAGGAAACTAGAAGAATTTAGGATCCAGCCTAGTTTATAAGTAAATAACAAAATCTCCGATACAAAGAACAGCACTAGAATCTAATGTCCAGAAAGGTATGCTATTGAAACATAAGTTTTCCTCTCTAAAATTACCCTCATTTCTACCAAAGATAGCCAAATTAAGACTAATTTTTTTGGCAGACTAAGGTTAGATTCAATAAACTTGGTCTGGTTATTTACATAAGTGCAGCAAGAATAATGATTGATCATTTAGGCTCTCTTAAGTATATTATGCTGGAACTTTTCATAAGGAATCTCAGACTGAACAGGCTCGCAAGGCTAGGAAGTGAAGCCAATACTTGTTATCAGACTCTGTGTACAATACCTATAGATTTGGGTGAATTCCTCTCTTCTTAACTTTCCATCCCCAAGTATCCTGAGGTTTCTACAACTGCCAAGAAATGACGTTTCTTACTCACTCTATAAGACTGCTGGGAACTCTGTAGGGATGGTACCAGACTGTTTTCCAAGGGCCTTTAGTGACTCCATAAAGTCAGCATGAGTTCCTTAAAACTGTCATATCTGAATCTCTGTAGACTTGTCTGAAATATGGTATTCCAGTCAAAGCCTTGGTAATATAACCAAATGTTTCTAATTGTTTCTTGTTTCAAGTACAACAGATTCTTGTTGAATGTATGCAAATAAATATATTGCCATGAAAAGAATATTTAAGGACTTCCCTGGTGGCTCAGACGGTAAAAGCGTCTGTGTACAATGCGGGAAACCTGGGTTCAATCCCTGGGTCGGGAAGATTCCCTGGAGAAGGAAATAGCAATCCACTCCAGTACTATTGCCTTACAATTACAACAGATTCTTATTGAATGTATGCAAATAAATATATTTCCATGAAAAGAATATTTAAGGGTTTCTGAAAACTGGAGGGCTGAGGTAGGGAAAAAAGTAAGTGTTTTGTCTTTGTTCACAAAGATATATCTTATCAAATTTTGATAGCTTAAGAGAAAAGAGAAAAAGGCTTCTTAAGATCTGGAGAAGCAGAACATTAGAGAAGCAAAACATTAGAGAACCAGCAGTAAAACAAAAAGCCACAAAAATTATGTATCATCCTCATTAGTTCATTCAGTCTCATGTAATGAATTCTTACTGATCTTGATCTTCTTTTAGTAGTTTTATGAGTTTCAGTTTTTCCTTGGAGTTCTGCAAACTCTTACCCAGTTCAGTTTTATGTTCTTAAGGTTATCAGAAACCTGTATTTGTTGAAAGTTCTTTCAATGAATCTTCTTGAAGATAAGGTACTTTTTTTTTAAGGAATACTTTTGTAAAAGCATCTGTGTAAAACAATAACTCTGTGTAAATGACAAAATACTTAAAAATGGCCACGCTTAAAGATCTGATGAGAGTTCATTGTAATACAGTTGACAAGGAAATTTGGTAATTTCTTTAACCTACAACATTTTAAGATAATAACTAGATTATGACTGATTAACATTATATATATGTATATAAAAAGATCTTTATGACCCAGATAACTATGATGGTGTGATCACTCACCTAGAACTACACATCCTGGAATGTGAAGTCAAGTGGGCCTTAGAAAGCATCACTACAAACAAAGCTAGTAGAGGTGATGGAATTCCAATTGAACTATTTCAAATCCTGAAAGATGATGCTGTGAAAGTGCTGCGCTCAATATGCCAGCAAATCTGGAAAACTCAGCAGTGGCCACAGGACTGGAAAAGGTCAGTTTTCCTTCCAATCCCAAAGAAAAGCAATACCAAGAAATGTTTAAGCTACTGCAGAATTGGACTCATCTCACATGCTAGCAAAGTTATGCTCTCCAAGTGAGGCTTCAACAGTATGTGAACTGTGAACTTCCAGATGTTCAAGCTGTATTTAGAAAAGGCAGAGGAACCAGAGATCAAATTTGCAACATCCATTGGATCATTGAAAAAGTAAGAGATTCCAGAAAAACATCTATTTTTGCTTTATTGACTATGCCAAAGCCTTTGACTGTGTGGATGACAAAAAACTGTGGAACATTCTTAAAGAGACGGGAATACCAGACCACTTTACCTGCCTCCTGAGAAATCTGTATGCAGGTCAAAAAGCAACAGTTAGAACTGGACATGGAACAACAGGTTCCAGATTGGGAAAGGAGTACATCAAGGCTGTGTATTGTCACCCTGCTTATTTAACTTATATGCAGAGTACATCATGCGAAATGCCAGGCTGGATGATGCACAAGCTGGAATCAAGATTGCCAGGAGAAATATCAATAACCTCAGATGTGCAGATGACACCACCCTTATGGCAGAAAGTGAAGAAAAACTAAAGGGCCTCTTGATGAAAGTGAAAGAGGAAAGTGAAAAAGTTGGCTTAAAACTCAACTTTCAGAAAACTAAGATCATGGCATCCAGTCCCATCACTTCATGGCAAATAGATGGGGAAACAATGGAAACAGTGACAGATTTTATTTTTTTGGGCTCCAAAAGACTGCAGCCATGAAATCAAAAGACACTTGTTCCTTGGAATAAAAGCTATGACCAACCTAGACAGCTTATTAAAAAGCAGAGAAATTATGTTGCCAACAAAAGTCCGTCCAGTCAAAGCTATTGTTTTTCCAGTAGTCATATATGGATGTGAGAGTTGGACTATAAAGAAAGCTGAGCACTGAAGAATTGATGCTTTTGAACTGTGGTGTTGGAGAAGCTTCTCAAGATTCCCTTGGACTGCAAGCAAATCCAACCAGTCCATCCTAAAAGAAATCAGTCCTGAATATACATTGGAAGGACTGATGCTGAAGCTGAAACTCCAATACTTTGGCCATCTGATGCAAAGAACCGACTCATTGGAAAAGGCCCTGATGCTGGAAAAGATTGAAGGTGGGAGGCAAAGGGGACGACAGAGGATGAGATGGTTGGATGGCATCACCGGTGTGAGGGACATGAGTTTGAGTAGGCTTCAGGAGTTGGTGATGGACAGGGAAGCCTGGTGTGCTGCAGCCCATGGGATCACAAAAAGTCAGATGCGACTGAGTGACTGAACTGAGCTGAACATTATATCAGGACATATCAGACTTCCAGGTATTGCATACAATTTCTGGAATACTCATAGACAAAAATAGATAAAGGAGGCTTAGTGTCACTTCTTATTTGACATTACTTTCCAAGTAATTTAACATATCAATAAGCTCAATTAGTGTTAAATCTTCTGTTTTACACCATGACAGAACAAATTTTTTGAAATGCTCTGGAGGCCCTCTGGGAAAATTGAAGTTTGTGTGAGGTCAATAAAGACTTCATTTAGAAATAGATTTGGCAAAATTTGTAGAAAATATTAGAGAGTTTTGGACACATGCCTAAATAGGATCACACATTATTATGAAACAATACTCAATTATCCAGTTAATCAAAGTGATGAGGATTTCAAAAGCAATATGAAAGGGTATGTAGTTGTAAGCAAAATTTAACTCTTTTATTAAGAAAACTCAGTTTTCCTAAGTAACTGAAGACATGATAGAAACAACACAGGAAATTATTTTGATTAAAAAAAAAAAAAAAAGCTTTGCTTTCTAGGTAGATATTGCTTTAAAAGGTTGAGAAACTTTCACCGACTGTTACAAAAGCAGACCAAAAGTCTAAGAAAACTTTGATCTCTTAACAGAGAAAGCTAAATTCTAATTTTGTACAGGCTTACTTTTGATATTGACTCATTCATTCTACCCTTAGGCATATCAAAACAAGAAAAATCCTTTCCAAAGACTCCTTTTTAATAAGCCTTCAACTTTTTTTTTCTTTCAACAAAGATATATCCCCATTCTTTATACCTTCTATTACTGAAAACGTACATCCTGTCAATACTTTCTTTGTATACAGAGATGGTTCCCTTATTAATTCTAGCAGTTTTAATTACATTTATGAAAATTCTTTGTTCTTGTCGTTGTTGTTCAGTTACCCAGTTGAGTCTGACTCACTGCGACCTCATGGACTGCTACACGCCAGGCCTCTTTGACTGTCACCATCTCCTGAAGTTTGCACAACTTCATGTCCATTGCATCGGTGATGCCATCCGTCCATCTTATCCTCTGATACCCTCAATCATTCCCAGCATCAGGGACTTTCCCAAAGAGTCAGCTGTTTGCATCAGATGACCAAGATAATTTACCCTTAGAAACTTTAATTTATAGTGAAAAAGACTAAATAGTAAAAATTATGGATTGTCTGTTACACCAGTGTTCTTTAGATTGGAAAATTTATAAGTACATACATTCAAAAATGTACTGTTT
>SJYT01073449.1:127699-155699 GCA_006410635.1 Cephalophus harveyi | reverse complement strand
AAATAGTTGGGGAAACAATGGAAACAGTGAGAGACTTTATTTTCTTGGGCTCCAAAATCACTGCAGATGGTGACTGCTGACATGAAATTAAAAGATCCTTGCTTCCTAGAAGAAAAGCTATGTCAAACCTAGACAACATATTAAAAAGCAGAGACATTACTTTGCTGACAAAGGTGCATATGGTCAAAGCTATGGTTTTCCCAGTAGTCATATATGGATGTGAGAGTTGATCCATAAGAAAGGCTGAGCTCCAAAGAACTGATGCTTTTGAACTGTGGTGTTGGAGAAGACTCTTGAGAATCCCTTGGACTCTCCCTTGCAAGGAGATCAAACCAGGAAATCAGTTCTGAATATTCATTAGAAGGACTGATGCTGAAACTAAAGCTCCTACTTTGACCACCTGATGTGAAGAGCTGACTCGTTAGAAAAGACCTTGATGCTGGGAAAGATTGAAAGTAGAAAGAAAAGGGGATGAAAGAGGATGTGATGGTTGGATGGCATCATCGAGTCAATAGGCATCAGTTTGAGCAAGCTCCATGAGATGGTGAAGGACAGGGAAGCCTGGCTTGCTACAGTCCATGGGGTTACAGAGTCAGACACAAGTGAGCAACTGAACAACAGCAACAACTTGTGTACTATGCCCAAATCTTTAAATAAGTGGGAGAGGGAGGAGAGAACTGGGAGACCCATGGGGAGAGGGAGGAGAGGACTGGGAGACCCACAATCCTCACCAAAAATGATGCTCCTGTAAGTCATGTCCTAGGGCAGTTCCAGTAAGTTAAACTGATGTTTCTGCAATGATTATTAAAAAAATACAGTTTCGAAATAAGTTTTTGTACCTGAATTTTTTTTTTTCAGTTCATGTTGGTCTCAGTACTGAATTCTCTTCTTCATATGTAATTGAATCCAAGATTGAATTTAATTTATATTGGAATCCTTGAGCATCCAATCTTAGTCCAAGGGGGTTACTTGGTTTCAGCTATGTTACTTTGGTCTTGTCACTGACTACTCTTGACATGCTTTTCCTGTTCTGAATCTGCTATGGGACAGTCAATGATTTCAGGATCTTGACTTGCTAGTAACCAGATTTGACTGCCCAAAATACCATTGTAAGTGTTAATTAATTCATATTTATATGAATACATTAAAAAAAACCCTACTCCATTCCAGCTACTCCTCTCATCTACCTGGTAAATAGAAGTAGTTTTAATCAAATATAATATCTACAGAGACATCAATTGTAAAACCTGTCTCTTCTCTGACTCAGAAAAATTTAGGTAACAACACTATAATGCCTGAATTATATATTGACTTCTCATGAGTTCCTCTATTACCACTCTAAATAGTATATACAACCTTTTTCTATTTGGGAGTTGAGAAATAAAGACATCATTTAAAAAATAACCAAAGCAGCCTACAAAGTAAAAGTGTATACAGTTTTACTAAATCCAGTAACATTCCAGGCAATTATAGCTATATAGCTGCAGAATTTTATTTGCCAGCAAATCTCTAGTGGGGATTTGAAAGGAATGCTGTAGCCAAGATCTATACTGGTGCCTTGAGTCCTTCTAGGGGGAACCAACTGGATGCAATGTATGGAAAAAAGAAGTTGATTTTTTTTTTTTTAATTTACCGAAATTTATTGATCTCATGGTGTGTGGCTCAAAGGAGAAAGCTTTGACAAAAGTTGATGCAGGTTCAGCCTTTCCATATTGCAATATCATTCACATTCCTCTGCAAGTTAAGGATCCCTCGATGCGTGCACTACTCCGACCCCAGTAGTGGAAACAAATGTCTGAAAGCTCTTCTCTGTGTCTAGGGCGTATTTTATCCATTGATCTGAGCCTTTGACAAGCCTGAGGTTTATAGCTCCCCTCACTTAGAATCTGATCAGGTTTCCTGATATAAGGATACTATCCAGAAGTGCATTTTTTTCTTTCTGCACAACAATGCAGATAAATAAGGCAATACTTGGAGAAGGAAATGGCAATCCACTCCAGTACTATTGCCTGGAAAATCCCATGGACAGAGGAGCCTGGTAGGCTACAGCCCATGGGGTCGCAAAGAGTCGGACACGACTGAGAGACTTCACTTCACTTCAAGGCAATACTAGATTACACAAGTAACCTATGCAAACACTATAAAAGTCAACTCCAACCCTGGTGTGCTGTGCTGTGGAAAATCCCATGGACAGAGGAGCCTGGTAGGCTACAGCCCATGGGGTCGCAAAGAGTCGGACACGACTGAGAGACTTCACTTCACTTCAAGGCAATACTAGATTACACAAGTAACCTATGCAAACACTATAAAAGTCAACTCCAACCCTGGTGTGCTGTGCTGCACTTAGTCACTCAGTCATGTCTGACTCTTTGTAGCCTCGTGGACTATAGCCTGCTAGGCTCCTCTGTCCATGGGATTTTCCAGGCAAGAAAACTGGAGTGTGGTGCCATTTGCTACTCCAGGGGATCTTCCCGACCCAGGGATCGAGCCAGTGTCTCTTGTGTCTCCTTTGTTAGCAAGCGGATTCTTTACCACTAGTGACACCTGGGAAGCTCCAGTCCATCCTAAACATACCCATTTCCCAAAGGACTCTGCAAAACTTTCAAGAGAAAAAGAACTGCAGGGTGTTAGAAGATAGTAATATGAATCATAAAGGTACGAGATATGGGAAAGAGGTAGAGCCAGACTAGAGTCAGGTCTTCTGTAATCTGCCCTCTTTCACTTTCTTGGCTGACTATTGGATTCAGCCTAGCCCTCCTCTTTCACTGCTGCAATCTCCCATGCCTTGGTCTGTCTACTTCAGTATCCCTGTTCCTCTTCATTCATGCTGTAGATATTATAGCATCCCTTTGATTCTACTCCATTCTAGCCACTTTATGACAAGGGTTTTCCATTCTAATGAGAAAAATCTCTTTTGATCCTTATCTCTACTGTGCCATTATCCCACTCTGTGCCATGTTCATTGTATTTCTCATTTCTCTGTTCCATATTTTCCTTCCTACTGAAATCAGATTGATTATATTCTTTGCAGCCAAAGATGGAGAAGCTCTATACAGTCAACAAATACAAGACCAGGAGCTGACTGTGGCTCAGATCATGAACTCCTTATTATCAAATTCAGACTCAAATTGAAGAAAGTATGGAAAACCGCTAGACCATTCAGGTATAACTTAAATCAAATGCCTTATGACTATACAGTGGAAGTGAGAAATAGATTTAAGGGATTAGATCTGATAGATAGAGTGCCTGATGAACTATGGAATGAGGTTCGTGACATTGTACAGGAGACAGGGATCAAGACCATCCCCATGGAAAAGAAATGCAAAAAAGCAAAATGGCTGTCTGGGGAGGCCTTACAAATAGCTGTGAAAAGAAGAGAAAGTAAAGGAGAAAAGGAAAGATATAAGGATCTAAATGCAGAGTTCCAAAGAATAGCAAGAAGAGATAAGAAAGCCTTCCTCAGCGATCAATGCAAAGAAATAGAGGAAAAGAACAGAATGGGAAAAACTAGAGATCTCTTCAAGAAAATTAGAGATACTAAGGGAACATTTCATACAAAGATAGGCTCGATAAAGGAAAGAAATGGTATGGACCTAACAGAAGCAGAAGATGTTAAGAAGAGGTGGAAAGAATACACAGAAGAACTGTACAAAAAAGAGCTTCATGACCAGGATAATCACAATAGTGTGATCACTCATCTAGAGCCAGACATCCTGGAATGTGAAGTCAAGTGGGCCTTAGAAAACATCACTACGAACAAAGCTAGTGGAGGTGATGGAATTCGTGTTGAGATGTTTCAAATCCTGAAAGATGATGCTNGCTCCAAAATCACTGCAGATGATGACTGCAGCCATGAAATTAAAAGACGCTTACTCCTTGGAAGAAAAGTTATGACCAACCTAGATAGCATATTCAAAAGCAGAGACATTACTTTGCTGACTAAGGTCTGTCTAGTCAAGGCTATGGTTTTTCCTGTGGTCATGTATGGATGTGAGCGTTGGACTGTGAAGAAGGCTGAGCGCCAAAGAATTGATGCTTTCGAACTGTGGTGCTGGAGAAGACTCTTGAGAGTCCCCTGGACTGCAAGGAGATCCAACCAGTCCATTCTGAAGGAGATCAGCCCTGGGATTTCTTTGGAAGAAATGATGCTAAAGCTGAAACTCCAATTCTTTGGCCACCTCATGTGAAGAGTTGACTCACTGGAAAAGACTCTGATGCTGGGAGGGATTGGGGGCAGGAGGAGAAGGGGACGACCGAGGATGAGATGGATGGATGGCATCACTGACTCAATGGGCGTGAGTGTGAGTGAATTCAGGGAGTTGGTGATGGACAGGGAGGCCTGGCGTGCTGTGATTCATGGGGTCGCAAAGAGTCGGACACGACTGAGCGACTGAACTGAACTGAACATCTTTGCATATGTTTGTTAGCTGTCTCAGTCCCATTATTTTAGAAGGAAAGTACTGACTTAAAGACTTCAACTTTATCAGACCAAAAACAACACAAGTTTACAGATTTCCTTCTCTATGATCTTTGAAATTTTCCAAATTTAAATGTTCCTCTTCCCAAATACCACCACTATTGCTACTGCCCACTCTTTGCCTCTTTCCTCTACATCCTACTATAGCTAATAAGACTTCTAAACAAAGCAATGCTGACTAAGTATAAAAGCCATAGCTGTTTCTTCCCTCTCTTGCACATATGATTTATACTAATCCCTTGAATCTTATCATCAAGAGACAACTTCATACAAGAAGCTTGCAAACCACTTGGAGAGAGGCTAACCTTGCTATTTATTTATTTATTTATTTTTGCCTGCTTATTTTGTTTCGGTTTTAACACTGAGTACCTAGCACTGTGTTGGGAAACTAAAGGCCTCAAAAATTCTTGCTGATGACTGGAACAACTAAATAATTTAACTTTTCCTGGCTAAGATTAGTTCATTCAGAGCCCATGAGAAGACCACACATTCCAATATGAGCCTAGTCACCCAGATCCTTCTCCCCCTTCTGAAATGGATGTTTTTACAAACCTGTAAATGGGTGGGGCACAATTTTAACTGGACAGTTTGTCAGTGCCTTAATGTAAACAATCTTACATTTTCTTTTTCTCAACTCCTTCCTCCTCCCTTTCTCCACTTCAAGGTAATGATCCCTGAATTCATAACACCTCCTGCTTCAAGGTAATGATCCTTGAATTCCTATCTCCATCTGATTTTACTCATTTTTATACTATCTGCTTTCTTTAAAGGACCTCGTACTTTTTTGTTCCCTTGTGTTTATCTTGAGTTCTCTTTAATTTAGCATAGTTGTCAATTAAAATTAAAAATATTATTGATGATTGTACAAGTAACTGCATAATCCAAAAAATCCAAATTTGGAGATCTATTTCTTCTCCAAAACCATTCTGCTTTACCACTGAGACAACCCACAGGAAAGTAATAAACTGATGAGAAAAGATTGAACTGTCACTCAAGCACACGAAGCACCACACCCTCTTATTCCATCTCAAGGATGAAATGGCACTGTTTATGGTATCCTGTAATAATAGTCTAGATTTAGCTTGAGGGGGCTGAACTGTATCTAAACAAGTTCTTTTGTCCCATGTTCCTGTTTATGGTAGCATAAACAAACTTGCAAAAGCAACAAGAAAGGCAACAAATAATATCTTTGAAATATCATAGGGAATTTTGGCAGCAGTAAAGTGTACTCAGTTATTCCAAGAAGAAGTAAAGCCATTTTTCAAAGCAACAGACAGATTTACAGGGTTAGTAGACACTGATTAGGCTTAAAAGGGGGCTATTCAAATAGAATCACAGAGTGCTTTCCTGAGCAATTCCTTAAGGAACAGAGGACTTGAAATAAGCATTTACTTTCATTCTTCTTATGCTTTTCTCCCTTGTTTAGGTGCTTCTGAACTTTAATAAGCTACAGGCTATTGGAGGTTGCTGACTAGTGATCTAAGAACTGCAAGTGGTCTGAAGAGGAGTTCTGTTGTAAAAATAATTACAGTTCGTGTCAAATTCCATACTTAACATTTTTCTTATTTTTCAAAAAAATTTTGTTTGCACTGGGTCTTCATTGCTGTATGCAGGTTGCCCTGAGCTGGAGCCACTCTCTTCATTTCAGTGCATGAGCTTCTCACTGTGGTAGCTTCTCTTGTTGCAGAGGCACGCTGACTCAGTAGTTGAGGTGTGTATGCTCTAGGACAAGCAGGCTTTAGTAATTGGGGCACATGGGCTTAATTGTTCCACAGCATGTGGAATCTTTCTGGACTAAGGCTCAAATCTGTGTCCCCTGCATTGGCAGGTGGATTCTTATCCACTGCACCACCAGGAAGTCCCATGTTTCTTATTTTCTTGATAAAAGGAAGATTTGGCAACAACAGGTCCACATTCCCACAGGGCAACAGTGGCTTTTGCTGGCAATGACTTCCTCATATGAATGGCTCCAGTCTGGTTCACCATATAACTTACTGTCTCTTAATGTACTTTACTTCATTTACTTAAGTAACTTTGTTAAACTCTGGAGACAATTTGCAATTCCTGCTTTAAGCCTTTTGAGAGATAAAGGTTAATTGATTCAGAATGGATACCTTGCAAGCTGGCCCCTTCTAGTTGCATAAAACAGGATACCTCCCAGTACTCATGGAAATAAGTGATGGTCTGGACCTTAGTCCACCTCCGACAAAACTGAAAAATAAGACTGGTGTTTCCTCAATCATGGATACTGATGTGATAGATTCTGGTACTAGCTTGTCTCTCTCTATATATATATGTCATATAACTGCAACTGCAAGGCTTGATCATGTCAGAGCAGGGGCTGGTTCTCACCACAAACATGAAAGTTGAGCTGGCAGGATATGGTCAATGACATGATTTTACCAGGCTATGTGATTATATCCTGGTCCCTCATCACACTAGCATGTGCTTGTGCTTTTTTTTTTTTTTTTCATGCAATTTGAAAGTTCCATAGATCAAGAGTTAGGGTCTCCTGCCCAGAGTCTGATACTCAGCTTTGTTTGATCTCTGTGCTCAGCCTGAGGACTTAAGGGACAATAGGGGCTCACTTATCTGCTACTTCTCTTGACTTATTGGATTTTACCCAGTGACACAGCTACAGTATGCTTTTTGAGAGTGCCCCCTTGGTTATTTGCCTTTGTTTCCATGACAACTATCCTAAGCATCTGACCAAAACCCAACAATGGATCTCTAGTGTAAACAAGAGGATTAGGGATGGAAGTCCCACCTGACAGATAGACTAAGTATTAAAGGTGTCTACTTTGGGAAGCATTACTGGATATTAGGATTAGTTAATGGGCTTCCCTGGTGGTGCAGAGGTTAAAGCGTCTGCCTGGAATGTGGGAGACATGGGTTCAATCCCTGGGTTGGGAAGATCCCCTGGAGAAGGAAATGGCAACCCACTCCAGTATTCTTGCCTGGAGAATCCCATGGACAGAGGAGCTTGGTGGGCTACAGTCCACGGGTGCAAAGAGTCAGACACGACTGAGTGACTTCACTTTCATAATAAGAAAACCTATACTGAATTCTTAGGTTGTTAATAAGTTCCTTAGAAAGAGTCACTCAGAAAGGAGTGAGTAACTGAGTGAAGTCGCTCAGTCGTGCCCGACTCTTTGCACCCGTGGACTGTAGCCCACCAAGCTCCTCTGTCCATGGGATTCTCTAGGCAAGAATACTGGAGTGGGTTACCATTTCTTTCTCCAGGGGATCTTCCCGACCCAGGGATTGAACCCGGGTCTCCCGCATCGGAGGCACACACTTTAACTTCTGAGCCACCAGGGAAGCTCAGAAAGGAGTGAGGTCCATTAAGGAGGATATTGAATCACGCCCCCTGATAAACTGCATACATTCACACATGTATATACACACAGAGACAAGGAGATAATCCACCAGTTTTTCACTGAAGGACTGACTAGCTGGTATAAGATAAAGGAGATATTAGGAAACTATAAGGACCAATCTATAAGACAGAGAGGGATAAAGAGGGCTCACAAATAGGATCCTTGTCCGGGGGATACTAGTTAACACTTCCTTGACACTCCAGAGTCATCGAGTGGCTCAGAGGCTGATGCAGAGACACAGTGTGTTCAACAGCAGATGCCTCCACATACAATTCAAGTACTGGATGGACAACTCTGTTACTGTTGAGTTCAGTAATGGAACACCAAAAAACATAAGATTGTGCTTCCACCACATCATGTGTTTCCACCACATGATGAGCTTCCTCAGCTAGCATGGCATGAAGATAGACCTGCCATCCAGTACCAGAAGTGATAGGAGGAGAGATGGCAATCAGTTCAGTGCCTGTTAATGTAATTACCCTGATTCCAGTCCTTTTGCTGGTCTCTGAAGAGAGATACCACCAGTACAGACCCAGTGAAAACAACAACCAGTAATGAATCACCAAAGGGTTTCCCTGGTGGCTCAATGGTAATGAAACTGCCTGGCAAGCAGGAGCTGTGGGTTTGGTCCCTGGGTAGGGAAGATTCCCTGGAGAAGGAAATGGCAACCCACTCCAGTATTCTTGCCTGGGAAATCCCAAGAACAGAGGAGCCTGGCAGACTATAGCCCGTGGGATCACAAAAGACTCAGACATGACTCAGTGACTAAACAACAACAACAGCAACAACAAACAGTTCTCAAAAGGCTAAACAAGTTACAGAACAGCCACCCCTCCCTTCAAGTTTCCTCAGTCATGGAAAAGGCCTTGGAAACTAGCTGACGTTTGCTTAATCTTTGCCTGAGCCAAGGGTGCAGTCTTCTTTCTTTGGAATTGACAATGTACTCCTCTAGGGTATTCTTACAAATGGCAGTACCCTCTCTGTTTTGGGTAAATATTATCTGCACCCTAGAATTAGTCATCTAGTCAGTACTGACCTACTTTCAGAATCTCCTACAATGACATCAATGACTGCACTGTCTTTGACTGAAAATTAGCACAGTGGTACAAGTTGTTAACTTATACCACCATAATAAAATATGTCATATTATTAGAAGCTATCTTTGGAAAGTGTACTTAGTATTAAGAAATAACTTGTCTAAGATTGCCTGCAGGATGGTCTTTCAGAATATGAATTGAATTCCTTCAAAGTTCAATGGAAGCTTTGTATAACCCAAGTTTCCTGGTCAACAAATATACTTGATAGCAAGTTCCCCAGACTTTCTTCCACATTCCCAGGGCATGGCTGGTGTTAACATAGTGACATGTAGCTACTAGCTTGCCAGTCTTATGGCAAAACCAGTTTCTAAATTCTTGACCAAAGTCATAGTGCCAAGTCACATGGCTACAGTTTCAAGGCTTATACCTCTACCATAGATCATATCAGAAGAGAGACTGCTGCTTCCTAATCAAACAGTTTAGAAGCCTTGCAACCAAAGAGTGGGGATACAATTCCCAGAATCTGATATTGTCACACAAGATTTCTGTGTGCCTTGTAGAAGGCAATGAGCAATTCAAGATTTACAGAGCTACCGCTGCTTATGTCATAAAGAGCTTTCCCTATTGAAAGAATTCAGGTCTGGTGTAAGAGCTGCTTGTGGATGCAGATTCATTTGCAGGACATCATGTGAGGAGCTTGCTTTTGAGCCTATCGTCTGCCCCCAGAAAACCCTGTAACATCCTATGTTTTCTTATCTAAAAATAATACTGAATCCTTCTATTTTGTTTTTCTATGTGCATGCAGAAACCTCAAATGTAGGATACTAATTTTTGTGTATTTGTGTTACTCTTATTTGTTTTAATTAGTGCAAAATTGCTTTAAAATGTGCTGGTTAGGATACTAATTTATATTTTTGTTTGTTTGTTCTTAACATAGATACACTAAATGTTGGGGGAATAATGGATAGATTTAAATGCTATCTTTGATGCCAAATGCTACATGCCTCTATATATAGGAATGTTTATAGTGATAATGAGAACGTGGTATTTAGCACAAAATGCCCATGCCTATGGGAGATTCAAGAGGAACACTGAGAGTTTCACTCCTTCTTTTGTCTTTAATATAGTTTCATTGGGGCTCATCCTGCTCCACTTCTCTGCGCAAGCAGGTGCAGCTGGCCATATGAAGGGTCGATTTTCAAGTCTATATAAATATCTTGGGTCTATCTTGAGGGTCTAGTAAGGAGCCCAGAAAAAAGGAACTGGGCTCAGAGTTATTCTAATTTGAATATAAAAGAATGTTTTTCTATTTTATTCCTCAAACTGATGAAGCAGGAAATATCAATAATATATCTCAAATGTTTAATGAATTTGCATAGCTGATTCAATTTACCTAGCACATTTTAACAAATCAAAATTAAATTATTTATAAGCTAGAAAAATGTGGGTGATAAATTCTGAGAAATGAAAAAGAGACTATGCAATAATATTGAAACTATTATATAATCTAAGTATATTCCCATTTTCATCCCCAAACTGCTTTTTTAATAACCCTGTCAGCCACTGTCATTTGCTTATTGGTTCTTAAATTGAAGAGTTTCATCCTCTTAATTTTTTTCATAATAGATTACGTGAAGCTTAGAACCAGGTCCCTCAGTTTTTTCTTTGTTTCCTCTCAGTTAAGAATACATGGGTTTCTTAACAGTCCCATATTCATGAGTTTACAAGAAGGCTCAACATTCATTTTAGAAAATTATTAGAATGCCCACCTTCTCTGTGACTACAAAAAAAAAAGGAAGGAAAGAATAAAACAAGAATGGATGGGAGGGAAAGAAGAAGGAAGGAAAGAAATATGCAAAGAAGGAAAGAAAAGAAGGGAGAGGAAAAAAGAAAAAAAAAGGTTTTACATAAACCTATTTTTCAGGGCACACGTGTGTCTCTTTACCTTCTTGTCTTTATTTAACATTGGAATTGGGATTATTGCACCCATTAATCAGTTATAGAAAATCAAGCAACAAAGACTAGAAGGGGGAACAACGCTTTGAGGGTCTTGCTCAGTCACTCCTGCTCAGTCGCTTCAGTCGTGTCTGACTATGTACGGTCCTATGGACTGTAGCCCGCCAGGTTCCTCTGTCCATGGGATTCTCCAGGCAAGAATACGGAAGTGGGTTGCCATGCCCTCCTCCAGGGCTGGGGGTTTTAATCATGTTCAAAAAAGCAAAGTCCATGTTTTTACTTAAAGTAAAAATAAATGTCATGCGTATTCTGAGAACCACTGCCATTGTAGGGGTTTTGCCATTTTTTGCCACATTTGCCATCATCATCTTTTTTATTTCTAAGATATCTGAGGATTCCTTTAAATAGTACAGATATTACCAAGTTGGAAAACAAAAGGAGAAATCAAACAAATGTGCCATTTTACTTTAACCTTGCTAGAATTTGTTTCTTTTTTGTTTTGCAGACAGCTTCAGTGAATTAGATCACAACCAGCCTCTTGAGACTGAATTAATCATTCATATGTTTTTTGAAATCTATTGAATGAATAAGAGAGAGAGAAAGCAACTAAAATGCTTGCTCAGTTCTTAGCATTTGGCCATCTGCCAAATTTATCTGAGGTCATCCTTATGAACCCAAAAGCCCTTTGGAGAGCTTTCAGTTGCCATGCTAGCTCTTAAGTACCCCCCTTTAATTGTCTATAGATTAGTGTTCTACTTTGTTCTCGGCTCGTTTATGTTTCCTGGGCCATCTTTCTGATGTAACCACACAGGCTACATAAACCATGGGCTAAGGGCTTGAAAGAAATTGTGAGGGGCTTGTAAAGAAATCAGATTATGGGTGTGGGAAAATCACAAAATAGCAAAACAAAACACAGACCTTTTCCCAAAGTAACAGTGAGTTGAAACAAGGTTCTAGAGAAGATGGTGATGGGTACAAAGAACATAATGTTATTGTTTTGTTTTAATGCTTCAGGATACAGAAAACAAATGGATACTCTTCAACATTAGTATGTACCCAGGATACCTGACATCAGCGTTATTTTAAGCAAGCTGATGTGATTTAGCAGAATAATAAAGTCATATGAGCTTTCAGAGCTCCTCTGACTTCAGAACTGATCAAGAGTAGAGCAGTTAGAAGTAGAATTCTGATGTTAATACATCTCAGGCCAGTATACAAGAGTAGAAGAGGAAGAAAGCAACTTGCGGGGTGCGGGGTTTCCATCTGGACAAGATCTATGTTCTCAAGACCCTCTTTTCTCCTATCACTCATTTCCTACAGTCAGCAGGCTCCGTGTATTTGGAAATAGATTCTCTACATTTGCACGTTCTTTTACTTCCATCCATACCCCCTCACCTGATCTCCTCTTAGCCTTTCCCAGGTGATAATGCCTTCTATATTCCTACAGCCATACCCCTGAAACATGGAGGGAGGAGATGGAAGTAGAAGCATCAGTGTTCGTGTTCTTTGTTCTCTTTATCAGCCCATTCAAATGCAGAAATGTTATCATAAGCCGTGTGAAATCTGTGTTATCCTTGTAACACACTCTCCATCCTAGTCATCATCTTTGCCTGGAGTCTTAGGGCATTCTGATAATAGCAAGCAGCTATACTTGCTTGAATTTATAGATATATTTTGCTACTTCTCTGTCTTTTGACTTCAGGCAAATTCTAAGAACCACCTGGCCACTTTACATATCTGTAAAATTAAGATAATGACACCTATTTTAAGCAAAATGTTAAGTTAGATAATGATCCAATAGAAAGAAATTCAACTGTAACTTCTTGGAAATGAAATACTTGGTGGCAACAGATAAGATTGCCAATACTATCAACTTTCTCAAAATTTCAGCATCTGTTTCAAATCTTTTTTTTCCAGCCTATCCTTTAAATCAACTTCCTGAACTTGAATATCATGTGATGGTGGCCATTATTCCTTTCTAGCTATAATCTCTACTATACTTCTATGCACCTACATTTCTTCCATCTTCAGACATACATTTTTCAAATGTATGTCCGTTTCACTTGGGTGCATTTTCTAACTATTTTTTAAAACTTCCAACCATTTCTCCCCTTAAAATCTTGCTATTTTTGTTGTGAGGATATAAAATGGTACACTACACACTAAGTCGCTCAGTCATGTGCACCCTATGGGCTGTAGCCCCTCAGGCTCCCCAGTCCATGGGAATTCTCTAGGCAAGAATACTGGAGTGGATTGCCATTTCCTTCTCCAGTAAAATGGTACAGCCACTATGGGAAACAGTATGGAGAGTCCTCGTAAAACTAAAAATAGAACTACCATATATGATCCAGCAATTCCAGCAATGCTCCTTGGTATATATCCAAAGAAAATGAAACACTACTTTGAAAAGATGCAAGACTCCAGTGTTCAGTTCATAGTAGCCTTATTTATAAAGCCAAGATATGGAAGCAATTGTCCAACAATAGATGAATGGATAAAGAAAATGTGATACACATATATACAGAAAAGGACTCAAGGATATACAAAACAAACTTGTGGATACCAGTGGGGAGAGAAATGGATGAGGGACAAGATCAGTTCAGTTCAGTTCAGTCGCTCAGTCGTGTCCGACTCTTTGCGACCCCATGAATCACAGCACGCCAGGCCTCCCTGTTCATTACCATCTCCCGGAGTTCACTCAGACTCATCCATCGAGTCCGTGATGCCATCCAGCCATACAAACTACTATGTATAAAATAGTTAAGCAACAAAGAAACAGTGTACAGTACAGGTAAATACAGTCTTTATTTTATGATAACTTCAAATGTAGTATAATCTATGAGAATAAACTAACAATGTTATAAATCAACAGTGGTTCAATATTATTTTTTTAATTTTGAATCAGTTCAAATGAGGTGGATGAAATTGGAGCCTATTATACAGAGTGAAGTAAGCCAGAAAGATAAACACCAATACAGTATACTAACGCATATATATGGAATTTAGAAAGATGGTAATGATAACCCTGTATGCGAGACAGCAAAAGAGACACAGATGTATAGAACAGTCTTTTGTACTCTGTGGGAGAGGGCGAGGGTGGGATGATTTGGGAGAATGGCATTGAAACATGTATAATATCATATAAGAAACAAATCGCCAGTCCAGGTTCGAGACAGGATACAGGATGCTTGGGGCTGGTGCACTGGGATGACCCAGAGGGATGATACGGGGAGGGAGGTGGGAGGGGGATTCAGGATGGAGAACACGTGTATACCTGTGGCAGATTCATGTTGATGTGTCGCAAAACAAATACAATATTGTAAAGTAATTAGCTTCCAATTAAAAAAAAATTATACTGTCAAAAAATAAATAAAAATAAAACAAACAAACAAAAAGCTAAAAAAGTAAATAAATATGCTTCTTATACTTGATGATATTAGAACTAAATAAATGAAATAAATGTGATAATTCCCCTTGGTCTCAACTTAATTTTTACTATCTCCTATCCCCTCCTTGTTCACAGCACTTCATCAATGACTTCTTCCCATTGTAGGTTATTGCTTCAGAAAATCTTCCATCCAGCTTTCCTACTTAGTCTTGGATTTCTCCAATTCTATAAACATACTTTTCAAAAATTCCTTAAAGCAAATTATTCAACTCAGGACAAGAGTCTCTTTTGCACAAGAGTCTCTTTTGCTTTCAGTAGCCATGAATCTCTTTGCTTGAAGCTCAAACTTCATTCCTCAATGCTTTACTCTGCTGTTCTAGGCTAACCATACCTCACCAGGGTTCTAAGCCCCAGTATGTGACCAGCAAGACAGACACTAATATCTAGAGAAATGCTTTATTTCCTATAGAGCATCAAACAGTAAGTATAAGTCTTTGTGAACCACATGGTACCTATCACAACTATCCACTGTCTTTGTAGTGTGAAAGCAACTCTAGACATATATGTAAACAACTAAGTGCAGCTGTGTTCCAATAAAACTTTATGTACAAAAATAAGTGGTATAGGAACATTCATACATTGCTGATAAAAATGGCACAGCTACTCTAAATACAACTTTATAGTTTCTCCTAAAATTAAACATGCAAATACCATATCACCGAGTATCATAGATGCTCTGGGGCATCTATGTCGGAGAAATGAAAATTTGTGTGCTCAGTTACTCAGTTATGTCTGACTCTTGTGACTCTTTGGACTGCAGCCTGCCAGGCTCCTCTGTCCATAGGATTTTTCAAACAAGATACTGGAGTGGGTTGCCATTCCTCCTCTAGGGGATCTTTCCAACCCAGGGATCCCACCTATGTATCCTGTGACCCCTGTATTACAGGTGGATTCTTCACAACTGAGCCATCAGGGAAACCCATTCACCTCAAAATCTGTACACAAATGTTCATAACAACTCTATTCATATTGATCAAAAGCTGAAAACAACACAAATTTATTCACCAGGTAAATAGTTAAATTGTGGTAGATTTATACTAACCAGTAAGATGACATGAACTTTTAACATATACAACTTGGACAAATCTCAAGGGACTAATGCTGAGTGAAAAAAAAAGTCAATCCAAAAAGATTGGATTGTATAACTGTATAACTGCATACTGTATAACTTCATTTACATAACATTCTTGAAATTACAAAATTATAGAATTAGAGAATAGATTAATGTTGCCAGGAGCTAAGATGGGAAAGAAGGGTGGTAAATATGGTTATAAAATGGCAACAAAAGAGACTTTTGTAGTGATGGAGCAATTCTGTGTCTTGACTGAAGTAGTGAATACATGAACCTAAACATGTGATAATATTGCATAGAATTATACACATAAAAATAAACAAATACATACATAAATGAATGCAAGGAAAACAGGAAATCTGAATATGATTGGTAGACTATGGTTTTGTCAATATCTTGGTTATAAAATTGTTGTCGTTGTTCAGTCACCCCGTCATGTCTGACTTTGCAATCCATGGACTGCAGCACTCCAGGCCTCCCTCCCTCACCATCTCCTGGAGTTTGCCCAAGTTCATGTCCATTGCATCAGTGATGCCATCCAGCTATCTTATTCTCTGATGAGAGTTCTACAAGATTTTATAGTACTAGTGTGGGAAACTGAGTAAAGGTTATATGGGACCTCATTATTAATTTTTATAACTTGACATGAATCTACAACTATGTCTTTTGATTTCTAACACATTTATCTCTTGATGATTTTGCTCTTTTTTCTGGCTGCAGCCTACACCCCCATCTCTGCCAGTCAAAATTCTTTCAAGTGATAATCAAATAAGTCAGTCTGCCAATAAACAATAAAACTCTCTATAGATATAATGAATATGGACATTGGGAAGGATTTCCTTTCTGAGAGGTGATGACAACAATATTGATTTACAACACAACACTGCCCACAGAAGCCTTATGCCTAGCAGGAAAGATGCTTATGTGTGCTGGTGTGCAAGGCATACATCGTGTTTAATTAAACAGAGTTGATTTATGTGTATGGTGGGGTGCCAATGGTCAAGCTAAAGACAAGTCAGATCTGGTCAAAATCTAGTAAGAGTCTACTTCCATCAGATTAATGGAGAGAATCAAGGACATTAATTTTGATTAAGATCACACTGATATCTTTCTTTGGTATGAGTCTCTTCTGCATCACATAATCACAGGACAGCCCTCTCGTGGCCCTCTGCTCTCCAAATAATCGTGAATCAAGACTGGCATATGTTGTAGACTTTTACTAACAGTGTGTGTTAATCTAGATTCAGGGATGGTTGAAGCCAGCTGTGCAAATAAAATCTGCAGCAATCTCTCTTTCTCTACACCTTAATACTGCTTTCTTTTCTTTTGACTTTGTTTTCAAGAGAGTTTCCTTCCTTGACGATTAAAAACAACCACTAGAAGCTTGAGGTTCCCATAATTCATCTTCTTGTGGTTCCCACAAATGCATATCATCATTCTTGTCTTTAATTCCCTGTGCTAATCTGTATGGACAGCTTTTCTGGTACTTACGTTCTTCTTTTAATTATAGTTTGTGGAAATTTGTAATCGTGTAAGCCTTATCTTAATTCTCACAATTATCCAATTTAAATACTATTTTTTTTTTCACATTGTACCAGTGACAAAGTTGAGTTTAGAGAGTCTCAATTACCTTGCTTAAGATTCCTCAGTTAGTAAATGCTGAGGGACAATTTGAACTTTCAGTTCAGTTCAGTCACTCAGTTGTGTCCGACTCATTGCGATCCCATGAATCGCAGCACACCAGGCCTCCCTGTCCATCACCAACTCCTGGAGTTCACTGAAACTCATGTCCATCGAGTCAGTGATGTCATCCAGCCATCTCATCCTCTGTCGTCCCCTTCTCCTCCTGCCCCCAATCCCTCCCAGCATCAGAGTCGTTTCCAATGAGTTAACTCTTCACATGAGGTGGCCAAAGTACTGGAGTTTCAGCTTTAGCTTTAGTTTCATTCCTTCCAAAGAAATCCCAGGACTGATCTCCTTCAGAATGGACTGGTTGGATCTCCTTGCAGTCCGAGGGACTCTCAAGAGTCCTCTCCAACACCACAGTTCAAAAGCATCAATTCTTCGGCGATCAGCTTTCTTCACAGTCCAACTCTCACATCCATACATGACCACAGGAAAAACCATAGCTTGACTAGATGGACCTTTGTTGGCAAAGTAATGTCTCTGCTTTTGAATATGCTATCTAGGCTCATAACTTTCTTTCCAAGGACTAAGCATCTTTTAATTTCATGGCTGCAATCACTATCTGCAGTATTTTGGAGCCCCCCGAAAATAAAGGCTGACACTGTTTCCACTGTTTCCCCATCTATTTCCCATGAAGTGATGGGACTGGATGCCATGATCTTCGTTTTCTGAATGTTGAGCTTTAAGCCAACTTTTAAACTCTCTTCTTTCACTTTCATCAAGAGGCTTTTTAGTTCTTCACTTTCTGCCATAAGGGTGGTGTCATCTGCATATCTGAGGTTATTGATATTTCTACCTGTAATCTTGATTCCAGCTTGTGTTTCTTCCAGTCCAGCATTTCTCATGATGTACTGTGCATAGAAGTTAAATAAGCAGGGTGACAATATACAGCCTTGACGTACTCCTTTTCCTATTTGGAACCAGTCTGTTGTTCCATGTCCAGTTCTAACTGTTGCTTCCTGACCTACATATAGGTTTCTCAAGAGGCAGGTCAGGTAGTCTGGTATTCCCATCTCTTTCAGAATTTTCCACAGTTTATTGTGATCCACACAGTCAAAGGCTTTGGCATAGTCAATAAAGCAGAAATAGATGTTTCTCTGGAACTCTCTTGCTTTTTCGATGATCCAGCGGATGTTGGCAATTTGATCTCTGGTTCCTCTGCCTTTTGTAAAACCAGCTTCAACATCTGGAAGTTCATAATTCACTTATTGCTGAAGCCTGGCTTGGAGAATTTTGAGCATTACTTTCCTAGCGTGTGAGTTGAGTGCAATTGTGCAGTAGCTTGAGCATTCTTTGGCATTGCCTTTCTTTGGAGTTGGAATGAAAACTGACATTTTCCAGTCCTGTGGACACTGCTGAGTTTTCCAAATTTGCTGGCGTATTGAGTGCAGCACTTTCACAGCATCATCTTTCAAGATTTGAAATAGCTCAAACGGAATTCCATCACCTCCACTAGCTTTGTTCGTAGTGATGCTTTCTAAGTAAGGCCCACTTGACTTCACATTCCAGGATATCTGGCTCTAGGTGAGTGATCATACCATTGTGATTATCTTGGTCATGAAGATCTTTTTTGTACAGTTCTTCTGTGTATCCTTGCCACCTCTTCTTAATATCTTCTCCTTCTGTTAGGTCCATACCATTTCTGTCCTCTATTGAGCCCATCTTTGCATGAAATATTCCCTTGGTATATCTAATTTTCTTGAAGAGAGCTCTAGTCTTTCCCATTCTGTTGTTTTCCTCTATTTCTTTGCATTGATTGCTGAGGAAGGCTTTCTTATCTCTCCTTGCTATTCTTTGGAACTCTGCATTCAGATGCTTATATCTTTCCNGAGCCCATCTTTGCATGAAATATTCCCTTGGTATATCTAATTTTCTTGAAGAGAGCTCTAGTCTTTCCCATTCTGTTGTTTTCCTCTATTTCTTTGCATTGATTGCTGAGGAAGGCTTTCTTATCTCTTCTTGCTATTCTTTGGAACTCTGCATTCAGATGCTTATATCTTTCCTTTTCTCCTTTGCTTTTCACTTCTCTTCTTTTCACAGCTATTTGTAAGGCCTCCCTAGACAGCCATTTCGCTTTTTTTTCATTTCTTTTCCATGGGGATGGTCTTGAGCCCTGTCTCCTGTACAATGTCACAAACCTCCATCCATAGTTCATCAGGCACTCTATCAGATCTAGTCCCTTAAATCTATTTGTCTTGAACTTTGACCTTTTAGGTAGTCTAATTCCAAAGGCCATATGCTTAGCAAGTGCTCTACTGCCTACCTAAGACTTGGTTTATCTATTCTGAAAGTCAAGATAATTATAATTACTATATTTCCCTCATAGAACTCTTGTGCTTTTCAAAATTTAACAAAAGGTATATAATTATGCCAGTGCAGTTCAGTTGCTCAGTCATGTCTGACTCTTTGCGACCCCATGAACTGCAGCACGCCAGGCCTCCCTGTCTATCACCAACTCCCGGAGTTCACTGAAACTCACGTCCATCGAGTCAGTGATGCCATTGGCCATCTCATCCTCTGTCGTCCCCTTCTCCTCCTGACCCCAATCCATCCCAGCATCAGAGTCGTTTCCAATGAGTCAACTCTTCGCATGAGGTGGCCAAAGTACTGGAGTTTCAGCTTTAGCATCATTCCTTCCAAAGAACACCCAGGACTGATCTCCTTTAGAATGGACTGGTTGGCCCAAAATACGAAAAGAATTCTGACAACTCAATTTTTTAAGTGAAAAACAATTTGAAAAGACACTTCAGAAAATAATATGTATGAAAGGCCAATAAAAATAGATAAATGATCAGTATCATTAATTATCAGATAAATACCAAAAAAAAAAAAAATAAATAAAACTAATATTATGATACCTGGAGCCATCACGTCATGGCAAATAGAAGGGGGATAAGTAAAGTAGTGACAGATTTTATTTTCTTGGGCTCCAAAATCACTGTGGATGATTACTACAGCCATGAAATTAAAAAACTCTTGCTCCTTGGAAGGAAAGCTATGACAAACATAGACAGTGTATTAAAAAGCAGAGACATCATTTTGCCTACAAAAGTGCCTATAGTCAAAGCTATGGTTTTTACAGTAGCTGTGTACAGATGTGAGAGCTTGACCACAAAGAAGGCTGAGCGCCAAAGAATTGATGCTTTCAAATTATGGTGTTGGAGAAGACTCTTGAGAGTTCTTTGGACAGCAAGGAGATCCTAAAGGAAATCAATCCTAAATATTCATTAGAAGGACTGATGCTGAAGCTTCAATAGTTTGGCCACCTGATGCAAAGAGCCGACTCACTGGAAAAGATCCTGATGCTGGAAAGATTGAGGGCAGTGACATAGGATGAGATGGTTGGATGGCATCACTGACTCAATGAACATGAATCTGAGCAAACTGTGGGAGACAGTGAAGGACAGAGGAGCCTGGCATGCTGTATGGTCCATGGGGTCACAAACAGTTGAACAGAGTCGACTTAGCTACTGAACAATAATAACAAATACAAATTAGAATCACAATGAGATACTATTATCTACCCAGCTAAAATTAAAGAGAGAGACTAATGGTGGGAATCTAAATGGTATGACCACTTTGGAAAATTTGGCAGTTTTGTAAAAAGTTTAACATATACTTTATAGCCATTATACTCCTAGATATTGAGAGTCAGTTCTTAGGAAGGTTAATAAGATGTCCAGGGTCCTCCAGAAGGAAAAAAGGGGTCCAGGGCTCTCGAGAAGGAGAAAGGGGTCTGAGGTTCTCAAGGAGAAGAACAAGGAGAGAAACTTTTTTTCCCTCTATTGCCTTGTTTTAGTCAATATAAGAATATATCTTGCTCCTGTTTCTCCTTAACAAGAAGGCTTTCTGACTAATCTTGTTACCTTAAGAAGTATGTTATGGGAGTAGGTCTGGTAAAAGTATATAGAGCCTTGAAGAAAAGTTATGACCAACCTAGATAGCATATTAAAAAGCAGAGACATTACTTTGCTGACTAAGGTCCGTCTAGTCAAGGCTATGGTTTTTCCAGTAGTCATGTATGGATGTGAGAGTTGGACTGTGAAGAAAGCTGAGCACCGAAGAATTGATGCTTTTGAACTGTGGTATTGGAGAAGACTCTTGAGAGTCCCTTGGACTGCAAGGAGATACAACGAACCAGTCCATTCTGAAGATTAACCCTGGGATTTCTTTGGAAGGAATGATGCTAAAGCTGAAACTCCAGTACTTTGGCCACCTCATGAGAAGAGTTAACTCATTGGAAAAGACTTGGATGCTGGGAGGGATTGGGGGCAGGAGAAGGGGACGACCGAGGATGAGATGGCTGGATGGCATCACTGACTCAATGGACGTGAGTCTGAGTGAACTCCGGGAGTTGGTGATGGACAGGGAGGCCTGGCGTGCTTCGATTCATGGGGTCGCAAAGAGTTGGACACGACTGAGCGACTGAACTGAACAGAAGACTAGTGGGTGTGGGCACTCTCCATCCCCCTTCTGAGATCTATGTCAGAAGCTTTCTGTCCCTTCTCATACTTTAAAAAATTCTGCTATACAAGAGTTCTTGAGTGATCGAGCCTGGTCCCTGGTTCCAAAGCTAAATCTTTGGAGATCATGAAACCAATACTGTTCACTGTAAGCTATCAATATTTACCTAATAGAAATAAAAACATGCCTCTTCACAAATATTTATTGCCTCTGTTCATAAAGTCTTATTTCTGATAGCTAACAATGAACAACAATTCAACCATGTAATCAAGTGAATGGAAAGACAAACTGTAGTATATCCGTACAATGAAACTTCCTGTTAGCCATATGAAATATTAATGTATACTACAATATAGATGAATCTCAAAATATACTGAGAGAAAGAAGCTAGACACAGAAGACTGCTTACCGTATAATTCCATTTATATACAATGTAAACTAATCTGTTGGGATTAAAAGCGTATCATAGTTACCAGGAATGGAGTGAGGGGTATCCTGCACTGAAGCATAATGGAAGTGATGCATCTTTACTGTAGTTGATGGTTTCAGGGATCTATACAACAGTCAAAGATCAATGAATTGTACACGTTACATGGATGCAGTTTCAGTTCAGTTCAGTTCAGTCGCTCAGTCGTGTCCGACTCTTTGCAACCCCATGAATCGCAGCACGCCAGGCCTCCCTGTTCATCACCATCTCCCGGAGTTCACTCAGACTCACGTCCATGTTTATTGTATGTAAATTATTCCTCAATAAAGTTCACAAGGGAAAAATTGAAAAATGATAGAAGATAGCCAAGAGCGTGACTAATTTTAACAAAATGTTCTAGTGGGGAAAGTAATCAATGAGGGCTGGTGGCAGCTCCTACCAGCCTCTAACAGCTGATTGTGAACATCTTTTCCCAATTCCACAACTGCTTTACAGTCAAAGACATCTTTATTGTAGCTTGGAATCAGCCATGGTAGGAGTATTTACACCATAATCAGTGAAAACTAGTGAAGGAAATGGCAACCCACTCCAGTAGTCTCTCCCAGGGACAGAGGAGCCTGGTGGGCCGCAGCCTCTGGGGTGGCACAGAGTCGGACACGACTAAAGCGGCTTGCGGCAGCGGCAGCAGCAGTGAAAGTGTTAGTCACTCAGTCATGTCTGACTCTTTGTGATCCCATGGACTGCAGCCTGTCAGGCTTCTCTGTCCATGGAATTCTCTAGGCAAGAATACTGGAGGGGATAGCCATTCCGTTCTTCAGGGGATCTTCCCAACCCAGGGATTGAACCTGGGTATCACACACTGAAGGCCGATTCTTTACCTTCGGAGCACCAGGGAGTAGACAAATGCTACAAAGTAGAATTCCCATTCCCCCAAGAACCCACTGTTAAATGCTTACTAGCAAATCACTGACTGGTACCACCTATAAGACATATATTTTACACCCTATATTTCTGTTTATAGTTGTGAACTTACCTCAGGTTCTAAGAATTTGATAATAAATATGGGAAATTGGTAAGAAATTTAAATGCAATATAGTATACTTACTGAAGGAAAAAAAAACCCCACAACTTTCTAATTAGACTCTCTTTCTGAATTTGGAAAAGAGGGATGGGACAGAGATCCTGTTAGAAGTAAAGCAGAAAGAACACCAAATGAGGACTTAGCACACTTGAGGCTGACACAATTCTATCCACTTACAGACTATGTACCTTTCTTCTTTCAGCCACAAACTCTTTGTTTGTAAAATGATTAAAATACCATATAGGTTTTAATCATACAGTTGTTGTGAGGATTAAATAAAATCTTATCTGTAAAGGTGCTTATTATTATAAGTTTTAATCTGATGTTTCTAGAAGGTTTAAGTGTCTCCCCAAATATTAATATATTGTAAACATCTTGAAAGCAGAGAAAAAAATAGTAATTCAGTCATTATTTGTGAATTAGACAAAGCATTTCCAAATATAAATGCCATCAGTCTTATTTTTATTTTGAGTGACACTAGAAAGTTTAGGTATTTACCTCTCCCTCAAACATGCATAGATTGATTATGTCATTATGCACGTGATAAAATCAGTAACAATCTTTTACTATAACACTTCAGCTCTATGACTTAAAACTTCTCCATTTTATTACAGTCTGAAATAGAACCTCTCAACTATAACTATAAAACATCTATGCTTTCTATGCTAAAATTTAAGTAGCCTACTAAAAAATAGAAATTGTAGAAACTTCTTTCAAAGAATAAATTAGAAATAAAAAAGTGATCAGTCAGCAACCATTAGGAATAGAAATGTCAGGAGTTAATGCTTCTGATAGCATGAGCAAACCAGAAGTATGGTGAAGGAAAAGACTTCCCAAAGAACCCATTTGTCACTTCCTGAAACCAAAGTCTAATGTGGAGGATAGACTCTGCTGGAACTTCTTTCTGATGATTTATTAGGGCCAAATTCAAGATTGGCTTCATCAAGACAAATATGGTCATGAAAACTTGGGTGGGAAACCATGGAGAAAGATGATGGAGTTTCTTCAGGAAGCGAAAGGATGAAAGTGAACTTTTAGGAACATTTGCCTGGTGTACTAATGTCCATACAAATGTCCACGTATAAACAGAATCTGGGACCTGGCTTCCCAAGATGACTGGGAGGAGGGAAAACTGAGTAGCTTATGACACAGAAAGACTCACGAGAAACTTGCATGTGTTTCAATCAATAATAAGCCCAGTGTGAACCAGGTTGCATTAAAAGTTAAGGCAACTTTTGGATGTGTTGGTAGACTAATTCATATAGGGTGAGCATGTTAATACCCTTGTTTGTTCAGCCAGTCAGACCATTTCTAAAGGGTTGTATACAGCTTTACTTAACATATTCTGAGAAAGACTGAAAACCAGTATCATATGAAGAGTGAAGAAAAGAGGATATTAAAAAAAGAGGGGTGAAGACTGGTCATATGTATAATGGAGACTGAAGATAATAGCTGTTTTAAAAACTGAGGAACTTTATGCATAAGTCAGAGGTTAAGGGAGGTTAAGATCCATAAATTTAGGATACTCCCAACTTGAGAATGTATGAATTCAAGCTACAGAATAAAAGTTAATGGAATGAGCATATAATATTCTTGCCCTTGCTATAAAAGCTGCTACTGCTGCTGATTTGAATTACTTATTATAATAATGGTAAGTTTGCATTTATAGACCTCCCATTTAATTCTCCTACTTGCAGCTGCATGAAATTTGTCTTGGAATGGAATATAGCATGAGTCCATGGGACTCATGAAGGACTCAAGTCTCAGAGGCCAGCCTCATTAGTGCTGATCTAAAAGGACTTAGACACGCTCATTTTCACTGAGATTAGAACATGGCAAGTTTGCTTGAGTGGTTGACTTTATTATTGAGAAAGGACAACTGGATCATTATTAAAATAACTTTCCTAGAAGATGAATATTGAATTATCTTTTACTTATCAATGGCTAAATTAAAAGCAGTTCTCATTATGGATTGATGCATTATTCCAGCCTCAGAATTATTGGTTCATGCATTTAATATACTATAAATATAGGATGACTTTCAAGTTATGATAAACTAGCTTACCAACTGAGCCCAAGCTGACTACAGTATTGACATCATTAAAAACAGAAGCAATATCTTATTAATTTAAAAGATGAGTGACATTGTTATAATTAAATGGTATAATTTAGTTCAAAACTATAAATTTTTCTCCAATTTTTCATTTCTACTTGCTAACATATAAACATTTAATCTATTTTGCTCTGTAGTTTCAGATAATTTGATATACTTTTCCAAACAATTGGTCATATTTTCAAGTCATTAAAAAAATAAATCCCTTATTCATGTTGGGATGTCATTGGTGAACCTGTCTTAGCCCTATATGGGGATATCGTTATTGATTCTCTCACTATTATCTGCCAAGTATTTGGAAATAATACAGAAAACATCACTGTCCTCCCTAAGCTTACACTGAGCTCCAAAATGCACCCATAATATGATCTACTCAAATCTATATTGAGACAAAGTATCAATCAAATATCAGAGCAGAAGATGGGAATTTTAAATGCCAATGTCACCAAAAGAAAAAGAACCCTGATATTTTCTTTTGCTGGAAGCTTCTAGATACCACCGAAGATAAGAAGTGAACTGTGAAAGAGAAAGACTTAGAATCTGGTACAACATTTTTCAAACTGTACCAACTTACCTTGGAAGATACTGCAAAATAAGAGGATACCATACAGTATTTAGGCTTCCTTTGTGGCTCAGCTGGTAAAGAATTTGCCTGCAATGTGGTGGCTCAGATGGTAAAGCATCTGCCTGCAATGCCTGGGTTCGATCCCTGGGTTGGGAAGATCCCTGGAGAAGGAAAAGGAAACCCACTCCAGTACTCTTGTCTGGAAAATCCCATGGGCAAAGGAGCCTGGTAGGCTAGAGTCCATGGGGTTGCAAAGAGTCAGACATGGCTGAGCGACCTCACTTCACTTCATAGAGTATTTGGTCATGAAGGAAGATACAGTAACGTTATTAGTACCACTTAAACTCCCAGCATAAACTCGTTGGGACTAAAATTCTTAACAATAATGTCAGGTATTTCTTTTGGCTTAGGATTATCATAAAAAAAATCAATATGACACAAAGGGTATTATGAAGTGAGAACATTTTAAAATATTTGATTTAAGAAACGGAGTAGCTAACAGAAGACAAAGTCAAAGGGAATCTTTTGGAGGATGGTGAAAGGAAAGCCATAGTGACTAATATTCAGCAGGTCTAGAGATCTACCAGGTAACACTGAAGCAGGTTAGAAGAGGCAGGAAATACTTCTTAAAAAGGTTTACTTTTTTTAAAGTGGTAGACAGCCCAATGGGTTTAAACAAACAGAGAGGAGGTGTGTCACTTTGAAGGTTGTGGTATGGTTCATAACAAATACATAGAAAAATAAATTAACTAAGCCATGTCCTAAGATTGAGGGCAGGAGGAGAAGGGGGCAACAGAGGATGAGCTGGTTGGATGGCATCTCAATTCAACGGACATGAATTTGAGCAAATTCTGGGAGATGGTGAAGGACAGGGAAGCCTTGCATGCTGCAGTCCATAGGGTTGCAAAGAGTTGGACACGACTGAGTGACTGAACAATAAGCTATGACAACTGAAAATATATAGAAAGGAAAAAAAGGAGAAAAAAAATAACCATAGTAATGTGCATGGCTCATTTATTAGCTGTTTGACATATAATGTGAAATAATGCAAGCAGTGAATATGTTTTAACATTTGGTCTATTTTGAGAGAATATGGGAAACAGGAAGTGTCTGAATTTGTGTGTATGTGTAAGAAAAAAGATTAAACCATCACATTACATTTGAAGAAGCTAGGAGATAATTCTTATGACCAAGAAAACTTTAAAAGGAGCAATAAAATCTTATTATATTAAGTGTCAAAAGAATCAGCTAAAAATGTGGAAGATGGATGCCTATAGGGAACTGTAAATTGAGAGTAGTCAGAATAATTAATTAGTTTCATAGAACCATTTGACTCTTAAAATGCAGACTAGAATGTTAATAAAAATTTAAAACCAAATTATTTAAATAAACACACTTTATGGACACTGTGGTCCATGTACACTTCCTTAGGATTTTTCATGATCTCTGCTTCTTCAATGACTATTTTACATGAGCCTGACTTCAACAAAAGCAGGACAGTAAGGATTTGAAAGATGAGGTCCCTCTTCCAGAAGAGTTTGAAGTAAAAATCAGTGAAATAGAATGTGGCAGCTTTTGGAGGAGAAGATAGCAAAGATAAGCTACTTTACTCTCATTATTTCATTTTTTTTAATTAATACTTCTTCAGTATTTCATTCTTTTTATTTAAGTACTTATTTCAAATTTTACTTTTAAAATTAATATAGAGTAAAACTTTCTCTTTTGAAATAATTTCATGAATTTTAGCACTAGTGTAAATTCATATTCTAAAGTTCAGCACTTTGAAAATATAGTAAAACTTGCTTTTGGCCTCCAAATTTTCTGATTTGAAACTTTAAGCCATTCAAATTCTCACTCCCTTATGAGTAACATGCCATTTTCCTCTGGATACCTTCCTGATTTCTTTTCTTAATTTTCAAGAGCTTGATTATGATGTATCTGAGCATGGATTTATTTAGGTTTATTGTTTTAAAAGTTCACTGAGCTTCTTGAAGCCAAGTTTATGTCTTTTACCAAATTTGGGAAGTTTTAACCATCATTCAGTCCAGTTCAGTTCAGTTCAGTCGCTCAGTCGTGTCTGACTCTTTGCGACCCCATGAATCGCAGCACGCCAGGCCTCCCTGTTCATCACCATCTCTCGGAGTTCACTCAGACTCACATCCATCGAGTCAGTGATGCCATCCAGCCATCTCATCCTCGGTCGTCCCCTTCTCCTCCTGCCCCCAATCCCTCCCAGCATCAGAGTCTTTTCCAATGAGTCAACTCTTCGCATGAGGTGGCCAAAGTACTGGAGT